>PVJX010012970.1:38537-48825 GCA_004027295.1 Dolichotis patagonum | reverse complement strand
TTTTCCATCCTTTGACTTTCAGTCTATGAGTGTCCTTTTGGGTTAGATGGGTTTCTTGTACACAGCATATGTTTGGATTTTTTTTCTTGATCCATTCTGCCAGTCTGTTTCTTTTGATTGGTGAGTTGAGGCCATTTACATTAATGATTGTAACTGTAATATATTGGTTTATTGTTGACATGTTATCTTTCTACTGTTGTGTCTTAGGCTTTCCATTCTGTTTAATTGTCTGCCTTGCTTGGTGGTTTTCTCCCGTGTGTATCTAGAATGTCTTTCAGCATTATTTGTAGGTTTGGTTTGGTGTTCATGAAGTTCTTCAGCTGTTCTTTGTCATGGAAGTATCTTATTTCTCCATCCATTTTGAAAGACAGTTTTACAGGGTATGTCAGTCTTGGTTGGAAGTGGTTTTCCTTTAGGATTTGAAATACTTCACTCTATACTCTTCTTGACTTCATTGTTTGTGTTGAAAAGTCTGCCATGATTCTGATAGGTTTTCCTTTATAGGTGATCTCTCTTTTCTCTCTAACAGTTTTTAGTATTCTATTCCTATGTTAGATTTCTGGGATGGTGATTATTATGTGTCTGGGTGTAGTTTTATTTTGGTTATGGCTGTTTGGAGTTTATATGCTTCACTTATCCAGATGTCAGTTTCTCTTCTCATGTTTGGGAAGTTTTCAGCTATTACTTCTGTAAATATCCTCTTGATATAATTTGGGCTGTCCCCTTCTTTTTCATTTATCCCTATTAATCTTATGTTATTTTTCTTTGCATCATCTTGCAGGTGTTGAATTGTTATTTCCTGATTCTTTGTTATTTTTAAAGGATCTTGTCTTTCCTGCTCACTGGCTGCAATCTTATCTTTGAGGTCTGAAATTCTATCTTCACTTTCATTGAGGCAGTTTTGGCAGCTTTCAATAGAATTTTTGATTTCCTGTATATCTCTTTGAATCTGTTTTATGTATTCTGTTTGTTTCCTATAGTGTTCATTCAGGGATTCTATCTGTTTGCTTTGTTCCTCTAATTTTTTAGCTGTGTTTTCACTAGATGCATTCACTATATCTTTCACTTTTTTTTTTTATCAATTCTTCTTTTACCTGGGCAAGTATTTCTGATTTGAATTTCTCCATAGCTTTCACTATTTGCATATTTATTTCATTTGATATCATTTCAGACATTTCAGGTGTATGGCTTCTTTTTTCTTCTATGTACATGGCTTCTAAGCTTTCTTGGGGAGGGCTAGAGCTTTGAGCCTGCCTTTTGGTCTTTCCTTTTGTCATTTTTCTATATTTCCTTGCTTTGAGAGGTGTTCCAATGCTTTCTCTGCATGTGTGGTGAATTACCTCTTGCACCCTCAGTTCCTGGAGGGACAGTGGCTCCCCCACAGGCTCTTGGCTTCCTCACAGGGTCCTAACTCCCCTCTGCAGGCTCCTGGCCCCCTAAGTTTAAGGCAGATCCTGGCCATGGTCAACCTGGAGCTTGTGGAATCTCAGGTGGGCCAGGCCACCGTTCTTTGTCCCAGGCAGGTCCCCAGGAAGTTCCCTGCAGGTGAAGGGTGGGCCTACAGGTCCCAAACAGTCAGGCCAAAATGCTGGTTTCTGCAAAGTTCCCGGTCCCAAACAGACCTGGCCGAGATGCCAGTCTCCGCAAAGTTCCCAATCCAAACAGTGCAGGCCACTCTGCGGGTCTCCGGGAGGTTCCTGGTCCCAAAGAGTCAGGCCGAGATGCTGGTCTCTGGGAGATTTCCTCTTGAATGTCTTCAAGAGCTCGAAGAATGTTGGTGACACAATATTCTTAAAATTTTGTAGAATTCAGCAGTAAAATCAGCAGATGTTTTAGTTGATAGTTTCTTCATTACTGTGTCAGTTTTATTGCTTGCTATTGGGTTATGAAGCATATGTATATCTTCTTGGTTTAGCTTTGTTAATTTTATGTCTCTGTCCATTTATTCAAAATTTGCTAATATTTTGGAACATAATTGTTTGAAGTAATTACTGTCTTCTGGATATAGATAGTGTTTGCTGTGATTTCGCCTTTTTCATTTCCAATTGTATCACTGTGAATCTCTCTCTCTCTCTCTCTCTCTCTCTGTGTGTGTGTGTGTGTGTGTGTGTGTTTGTGTGTGTCTGTATATCTAGTAAATCTGACTAAAGGCTTCCCTATCATGTTTATTCCTTCAAAGACCCACCTGTTTGGTTCATTAATTTTTAAACTGTTTTTAAAGTCTTAATTTCATTGATTTTCACTTTCCTTTTTATAATTCTCCTTAATTTCAGTTTGATACTTGTTTATTGTTGTTGTCAAATATCTTAAGATGTTTCATAAGTTTATTTTTTGGACTTTGTTGTGTTTTCCTAATGTGAGCAATTATGGTGATAAATTTTCCTTTTAGAATTTATTTTTTCTAATTTAAAGAGAAGAAAACTCAAGAAAACAGAATAAAGCCAACCAAAACATAGCAGTGAAAACTGTACAGAACTTCAAAACTGTATAATAGGAAATCAATAATGGCTATCATAATATGTCTTGCTATCTTCACAATAGTTGTCTATACCATCAGACATTGCAAAATCAAACAAAACAAAGCAAAATTAAACCAATCAAGGCATAACACTGAATAAAATAAAACCATATATCAGAACAAAACAAAATAGTGAGAGTACTGTGTATTGTTATCATCAAAATAGTTTCCCAGGTTAATAGATGCAGGAATAAAATAAAACAGTAAAGTGGAACAAACATTGGATTTCAAAAACAAGACAGGAAGAAATCCCCCACTGCTGACATAGTACACACTGGTGTCCTCCAGGTAGATGCCCTGACCACCAGCTCCAGGCCTGCATAATCAACCAAACAATATAAGATTTCCCTTCGTTCCTATCATCTGATCCCGATTCCTCCAAGTCAGCAGGGGAGCTGGGTGTTTACTAGTTTTTCAGCCCATGCACCAGCTGGCTCATGAGAAGCCTTGGTTTCTCTTCTGGCTGGGGCTCTTTCCCATTAGCATGGCAGTGCTTACCTAGTGGGAAGGCATAGTTTGTCTTCTCTAGAATTACTTTTATGGTTTTCCATTAGTTTACTTTAGTTGTAAAGTTATCATCACTAATTCCAGAACTTTTAAAATTTCTTCTGTGACTCATTGGCTCTTTAAGTGTGTGTTGTTAGTTTTCCAGAAGATTTTGCCTTTTCTGAAATTTCTTCTGTCATTGATTTCCATTTTTATTGCACTGTGGTCTAGTAGTATTATTTTGGTTACTTTTCTCTAATATTGCTGAGACAAAATGCTCAATGTCCAAAATTAAAAAGGGAAAGGTTTATTTAGCTTACAATTTGTGCAGGTTTCAATCCATAATCAGCTGACTCTAAGGCAGAGTGGCATTTCAGATACAGTTCATGGCAGTGGAAGAAAGCAAAAACAACATGAGCAAAAAGGGAAGGGTTCAGAGAGACGAGTTCTGAGCTGTCTTTGTCTTTTTATTCCTTATACTGTATGTAGGTCACACCCTCCCTAGGATGGATGTAGAACTCACATGCATAATCTCAGTATTAGATTGTGAATGAATCACAAATTCTAGAAGCCTGCTCCCATGACTACTTGAAGGTTTAGGGGGACATCTAGATACAAACCATATTTCTCCCCTAGCTCACCAAAAACTTGTGCACACCCTTTTATGCAAAACGTATTTAGTCCATCTCTTAAGAGTTGCCAAAATCCCAACAGTTTCAACATTACTGAAAAGTCCAAGTTTCAAGTCTCTTCTGAGATGTAAGGAAAATTCTAAATTCTGAGCTCCTGTACAAGTGAAAAGAAAGTTAAACACTTCCAACATTCAGGGGTACAAGATAAACATTATGATTCCAAAGGGTACAAACAGGGGAATACAAAGGAATGAGAGCAAATCAAGCCCAAATCCAGCAGGACAAGCCTTAAGTCTTGTAGGTGCATGTGGAACATCTGAAGCAATCTGGTAAATTGTCAGCTCCAAAAGGGTTGCATGACTCTGTCCCTATTGCACTTCCAGTGGCTGTAGCTCCCATGCTTCTCTCTTATGCCATGGGATCCTTGGATCTGTTCCATCCTTGCCATTTTTCTTAGAAGAGACACATTCTTGGCTTTTCCACAGACCATTTTGCTCCACATTCACACCTTCACACATTGCTATCTCAGGGGTACACTATCTGGCCTCCCAGGACATCTAAAATCTAGTTGGAAACCTTTTTGAGCTCAGAACTCTCACATTCTCCAGGAACCTAAAACCAATGCCATGTGAATGATGGCAAGGTTAGCTGCCAACCGGAGCAGTAGCCATGCTCTCTTCTGTCTTGGCTGTAGGGGGTAAAGTGCCTGCATCTCTGAGCACTCTGAACCTGATTCTGAGAAACAAATGCTCTATGCTGCCATCATTCTGGTAGTCACCACCATTTTGGAACCTGTTGCAGCTGCCACTAGCCTTCTGGAGCATGGATTTTTCCCTCTAAACAAAGTTTTTCACTTTTGGAAATTTGAAGCTTCAAAGGGTGGAGACTTGCTGCTTCTTGTGATGCTCTCAGATTATCTTTTCTATTGTCCTGCTCCTTCTCAGCAATTGAAATTTCTTAACCTCACTCTTTGCAGTCCACAATGTTACTGCAGTTTCTTTTCCAGCCAAACTCACATTTTAAAACATCCTGCTGGGATCTTTGTTCTTGATTTGTGATATGGTTAAAAGCTCCTAACAGTTGCCATGCCACCATCTCAACATTAGATTGCATTGGCATTTCTTTTGCCATGTTAATTAGTTCTTCAACCTTAATCTCTGTCTAGTAAAGTCTCTAGACATGAGCAAAATGCAGACAAACTTTCTGCCAAGAAAAACACACATTATCTGAACTTCAAAAATCAGCACAGTTCTTCTTCCCAGCTGAAACTTCCCAAACCTTGTCTTTCCCAGCAGAATTTCCATCAGCTTTCTGCTTTCTTGATCTCTGAGAAGAATCTTCAATACTGAACAGCCTAAAGCATTCCAGGTCTGCTCTTTCAGGTGATATTTCTGAGCCTTTCCAAACTCTTCCCACAAGCCATTCCCAAAGACTTTTGAACGACATTATCATGGAAAAGTCACAGCAATGACTCTATTTCTCTGGTACCAAATTCTGTCTTGAGTAGTTCTCTCTCATTGCTGAGACAAAATGCCTGACATCCAAAAATTTTTTAAAAGGTTTATTTAGCTTACAATTTGTAAAGATTTCAATGCATAATCAGCTGACTCCAATGCAGGGTGGTATGGCAAAGGAGCAACAGTTCATGGTGGTGGAAGATAGCTAAAACAACAAGAGCAAAAAGGGGGAAGCACAGAGAGAAGACTCTTTTTGTCCCTTCTATTGTATGTAGATCACATGTAGCAATTACATTCATAATCCTAGTCTTAGACCACAGATCAATCACAAATTCTAGACAGCTACTCCCATAACTGCATGAGGCTCTGGGGGGCATCTAGATGCATAACAATTATGCATAGAGTAATTTCAGTCTTTTTACTGAAGCAGGGCTTGTGCTCTAGTATGTGAACTGTTTTGGGAAAGCTGCTTAAAAGAATATATACTCCATTGTAAAAAAAAGTGCAATGCTCTATAAATATCTACCAACTTCATATGGTCAAGGTTGTGGTTCTGTTCTGATAGTTCCTTATTGATTTTTTTGCTTAGCTTTCTATCTGTGAAAGTTGGTTGTTAAAATCATCTACTTAGACTTTACTATTGTTTATTTTATCTTTTACTTTCAGCAGCTTTTGTTTTATGAAGATACATGCTACTGTATTTGGTGCACAAATATTTATCAATATTTTCTGTTTGTTGGATTGTTTCCTTAACTAGTATGTAATGAACTTTTTTTCTCTCTTCTAGTTAGTTTTAGCATGAAGTTTACCATGTCTGATGTTAGTATTTCTACCCCTGTTTCTTTTAGGGTCTCAGGTGTTTGATATGTTGTTATTCATCTTTTAACTTTTAGTCCATGAACATATTTTTAGATTAGATGAGTTTCATGAATGCAACAGACATTGAATTCTGTTTTGGATCTAGTCTACCAGTCTGCACCTTTTAATTGGAAAATTAAGGCCATTAATATTGAGAAATATTCATAAGATGTGTTGATCATTTAATATTCATTAAATGATCATTATTGCTTTCTTTACCTGTTAGCGAATCCTTTCATTAAATGATCATTATTGCTTTCTTTACCTGTTAGTGAATCCTTTCTTTAACTTTCTGACACTTTTTGATGCTGTTTGTACATTGACCTCAGTTATTTCTTCTGTGATTTTATCCGTGTCAGTTCCATTGCTTCTGTTAAGAATATTCTGAAGTACTTTCTCAGGAGCTGGTTTATCACTTACACAACTTTTGAGCTGAACTTTTTCATGTAAATATTTTATTTCTCCATCTATCTTGAAGGACCGAATTGATTTCTAGTTTTCATCCCTTCTAAGAGACACATTCAATGCTTTTAATGTCCTTTTATGAAAGACTTTACATTCATTTCAGAAGTTTTGCTGCAGCATATAGTCACTTTGTTTCAAATAAAATATTTTCAAATCTTTACCTGGGTTTCTTTTTCTACTCATAACTAATTTGCAAGTTAGTATTGAAAGGAATTTTCTGATTGTTTAGTTGTAAATTGATTGCTCTAAATGTGTACATTAATTATAATATGGTCTACATACAGTGAAATATTTCTGATTTTGATCTGTGTTGTGATAGTCAAGTTGGGTTGTGGGTGGCTTGGGAGTTGCCCATGGTGTTGTTGGAGACCCTCAGTGTGTGTGTTTCTCAGGGGGTCTCCCCATGGGTGCCATATCTGCTCTCTGGTCTCCCTCGGTTGCCATTCCCCTGATGTACTTCCCATATTAACCCCTTTCACAATGATGGCTCTGCCCTGGACCCCACCAATGATACACTGAATCTCCTGAAAACACGAACACAACTGAGCCTCTCCTCCTTTAGACTGTGCATGTCTGCATTGTGGGTGATGGGAAATCTGTCTAATATATAATGAGAAATATCAGTGATTCCTAAATATATGGTTTGCCTTAGTAAATGTCCAGTGTCCTTAAATTTGTGTAACTATTAGGAATCCTGCAACATATGTATCATTGGGTGCACTTTTTGAATTAATTAATTAATTTGCTTTTTCTAATGAATTGGAGTCCATTCTTTCATTTTTGAGAGGGAAGTACACTAGGATAATTTTGAATTTGTTTTTTACACTGTATAGTATTTGCAGATGTTTCTTTTTATGTGTTAAAGTTAAGTTGCTGCTTATATCATAAGACCTGTACATCTATTCTTAAAATGAATTTGTAATGTAGAAGTGATGGTATGTGTTTCTAAAATCATCAAACATCATGGTCATTAATTTAGTGTATTACATTCACCAAACAGGCTGGGATACATTATCACTCCACTAACAAAACACATTTAGCAGTCAGATTTTGGATTATTTTTATCAAGGTGTGATAACATACAGCATGGTATTTAAACATGCATAAGCAGGTACTGATCAAACCAGTGTAACCAGCATTTCCATTACTTTTTTGAACAGCAAAGAAAGGCAGGATAGAAAGCAGTTGGAAATGGGTACTACAACAAGGGTAGAGGAAATACACTTTAGTGCTCTTTAGTACAGTGGAGTATCATAGCTCACATTTCAGACTGTAATAAGATTCTACAATAAAGGCTACTACATATCTGTAGAATAGCTGATTTTTAACACTGGAGAAATTATAAGGGGAGCCCTTGTAATGCCATAAACTAAGGGAATTATTTTTTTAAAAGATAAGAATTTATCAAAGTAACATTGGAGCTAAATTGAAAATGTCCCCTGTAGCTATCATTGAAATCATAGAGACATAACTAAATAAAATTATAAATAAACACATTTTGGAAGAGAGAGATCTCCTACCTAGAAAAATTAGAAGTGCTCTATATAATGCTCTTTCTCATGGAAGCAGAATTCCCTTCTTCACTTCTCAGATGTGAGCTCTTTATAATGATTTCTTTAAGGGCAAAACATGAGGTTTTTGTTGGCTTTAACAATTCATATGGTATCAAACTGGGATAAATATGAATGAATTTTTATCTTACTTAATTTTTGTACATTTATTTCTTACTAAGGGCAGACTTCGAGACAGAGAGCATATTCATTTCCACCGTATGCAATATGTCTCTCTTTTCACCAATTTCCTCAATTTTGTAATTACTTGGACACTTTGCTAGCACTTCTCTATGACTTTCAACCCTGTTCTCATTTATTCTCTTCTTTTCTGCTTGCATATGTTGGACCAAGGTTAAACTATTCCAACTTTCTCGAAAGTAAAGTTTTTTTTATCCTAGGATTTCAGCTCATAAAAAATTGTCAGTTATAGTTCAGAGGCAAAACCTTTTCCAGAATGGCATTAAATTGCATTTGCAATTAATTGCATCCAGTCTGAATTATAGGTACATAGCTTAGCATTGCTGAAGCAACCTTCAGGTTCCACCCGTCATTGACTAGATATAGGCTGCTTCTCTTTCTGGAAAAAAATTTTTTTTTCATGAAAATAGTTTTCTTGACTCTTTGCCAAAATCCCACTTTCCATTGGCAAGTTTCTCAGTACTGAATCAAGCCTCTCCATGCTATTTTGGTTTCCTCCGATCTTGAGGAATCTACATTCTTGTCCTTAAACATCACTTACCAAATGTCCTATTGGTAAAATGTCTGAACAATTAGTCCTGAGAGTTGTCTTTTCTGCTTATTCTTCGTATGTTCATTTGAATATAAATTACTGACTGACAATCAATATGGTTAGCATTAAATCTTTTCTATTCTGTGTCCTTCCAAACATCCCTCAAAATCTTACTCAGTTTTTTAACCTACAATTGCATTTTAGGTTTATGAGATTTTGAAAGTTACTTGATATCATTGTACTTCAGTTACCTTATTTATATAGTATTCAATACTGTATTGAAGAATTAAAGTAAAAGGGAAAGTAAAGTAAAAATGGTGTTATGGGTTAAAAACTGGTGGTTAACTCAACGCCAGCTGGATTACATCTCCATGTTGCTGAGCATAGATGTTTCAC
This sequence comes from Dolichotis patagonum, assembly GCA_004027295.1. NCBI lineage: Eukaryota > Metazoa > Chordata > Mammalia > Rodentia > Caviidae > Dolichotis > Dolichotis patagonum. The sequence continues at coordinate 39,730 of PVJX010012970.1, read as the reverse complement.
CTGAGGAAATTTGCCAGCATAAATGGAGATGTGGAGAAGGAAAGGAAGGGCATTGAGGCATTAGTGCATTGAGGCATTGTGAGGTCTCCTACGTGTTGCTGTTTGAGCTGTTAGGTTCTCCTGGAGAAGCTCTGGTCCTCACATCGAGTATTGCTTCCTGGCTCCAGAAAGGAACACGTGTGCTGCTTGGTGTCCAAGATGAACTTATCACACTGGCTTCCTCGACTGTGCTTATTGTTGGAGGAGCTCAGGGCCTCCATGTCCTTGAGGATAGCTGTGGTGCTTTTCATGACAGCCCTGGTCATGTTGTGAGCATGACTTCTTGGCTCCAGGGTAGAACCCTCAACCCGCCATCACAGTTTCTTCACCTTGCTGAAATAGACTTCTGGTTTCCACCGCTGACCTTTGGGCCTTCCCAAAGTTCCACATGGATCTGTAAAAGAGACTGGCGAGAGTCCTTCTTGTGGGCTCTAGACCACCAGTTGGACTCATCAGAGGCATTGTCATGAGCTGTGGGTCTTTATCTGGACTCACGTGGGACATTGCTGGGGGATTTAGGCCCTTGGCTAAATATTCTGTCTTTGGTGTTGTGAATAGATTTCCTGCATTTTCTTGTGTAAACTCTGGGTGACCATCATAAAAATAATATTATAAACTCCACGTCCTGATTCTAATTGTTCTGTATATAACCCCTGACTACAACAAAGGGAAAACATTTAGCATATTTCCTAAGAAAAAGAATATGCCACATCATTGCAAGTTGCTACTACTACGAGCACTACTTCTACTAATATAAATTAATTGTTTTGAAAAGAAATGAAAATAGCATTTAAATAATAAAAAGCATCATAACTGAGTTGAAGTTGGATTGGAGATGTAGTATGGAATAGATAGCAAATTGTAAATCTGAACAAACTCAAAGACAAGAACAATTTTAGTTTTAGTGCTAGGGTAGTGTGGTTGAAGGTTTTTAGTAGTGTTTTTTTCCATTTAATTTAAAGAGAATAAGACAAAAGAGGTCAGTACAGAGCAGATCGGAACCGGACAACATAGGCAACACAATACTTAACATTAAGACAACCGGACATTAACAATAGCTATCACAATATTTCCTTCTCTGCTATAGTTGAGCATAGTTTCAAATACAATAATATCAAACATAACAAAAAAGTATAAAACCATTCAAAGAGTGA
>PVJX010012970.1:0-38437 GCA_004027295.1 Dolichotis patagonum | reverse complement strand
TTACAGGGCTTTCTGAACTGAATAACAGAGAATGATCAATGGGTACTATAATATCTCATTTTCAATAATAAAATTTGTTTATACTTTCACATATATTCAAATCCCAATAAGACACAATGTGATAGATAGAACCAATGGAAATAGAAGAATAGAAGCTTGGTAGGACTTCTAAGAAGGACGGTATTAATCCAGCAATAGCTGTCGTAATGTTTTGTTCTCTTCAAAACAGCTGTTCATAGCATCACACATAATAAAGTCCAACAAAACAGGATAAAACCATTCCAACTGATGAATGAGAACATTGAAAGGCTTCAAAGCTATGAGATGAGGACTCGTGATTACCATAAAATCTTATATACTCTTACCAACTCTCATACTAGGGAGACTATACGGTATTTACACATGTGAGTTTGGTTTATTTCACTTATGAGAATGGTCTCAAATTGTGTCCATTTATTTATAAATATCTCAATGTGATCATTCTTTATAGCTGAGTAGTACTCCATTGTATAGAAATACCACAACTTTTTTATTCATTCCTCAGTTGATGGGCACTTAGGTTGTTTCCAATATCTGGCTATTACAAATTGTGCTTCTATAAACACACATATATCAATAAACCAATATATAACAGTTACAACCATTAATGTAAATGGCCTCAACTCACCAATCAAAAGAAACAGACTGGCAGAATGGATCAAGAAACAACATCCAACCATATGCTGTCTACAAGAAACCCATCTAACCCAAAAGGACACTCATAGACTGAAAGTCAAAGAATGGAAAACAATACTTCATGCAACAGGAAACCAAAAAAAAAGCGGGAGTAGCCATCCTGTTTGCAGACAATGTGAATTTCAAACCAAGAATGATCCAAAGAGACAAAGAAGGTCACTACATACTAGTTAGGGGAAAACTTCAAGAGGAAGAGATAACAATCTTAAATATATATGCACCAAATTCCAGAGCACAAAGCTATATAAAGCAAATACTAACAGAAATGAAAAATCAACTAAGCAATAACACAATTATAACAGGAGACTTTAATACACCATTAATACAAAGGGACAGATCAACTAGATTTTTAGTAGTTTTAATAAATTATTTAGAGTGTAAGTATATCTGTCTGACAAGTGAATACTCCTCAGAGATATTTGTTGCAGTGAGCACTGTCAATGCATTCAGACATCTTGACAGATTCCATCAGTAAGATCCAATGGCCTTCACAGCCAATCCAGTGCTACCTCAGTAAGTTGAGATACAGACTGACCTTTAAGATAAACATAGATCCAACTCAGAGATTCAACAATGTTATGTCTGCTTACCAGTGCTGACTGGTATGGTTTAGTATCACAGCTACTTATAGCAGGTACCAGTGGTGAAACACTAATGCAACCCCATTTAACAGCAGTCAAGCTGGTGACCTGGTGGCAGGTTGATTACATTGGGACTAAGACACAGTGATGCTGTCAAAGAATCGTATCACTGAAGAGACATATGGGTAAGTATGTATTCACCTTCCTTTCATGGTACATCTGCTAAGGTTGCATCATCCATACACTTACTAAATAATCTCCAAAAGTCACTGGTTTTGGTTTAAAAACTCATTTAATATCAGTCTCACTGATAAAACCCCCAAGAAAAAAACTTGCACAAGCTTGTGAATATTCTTTATACTTTATTACTCAGAAATATATCTCCTGTACAGTGGTGAGATGGCCTATAAAACAATGGAAAAGACTCCAGAACTACTGATTAAGAAGCAATTCTGTGAAAAAAAGGTAGATATTTTAACTTAGCAACTAATGTATAATGCCATCTATACAAAACAGCCATGATATAGATTTGAGATGTGACTCACAGCTAAATGTGAAAGTAGATCAGGAAAGAAGGGAGTCTTCATTCAGGACAGCTATAGTCTCCTGAAATTCACATTCCTCACTCACACTCCTGCCACAGCTGACTATGGGTTTGTCTCTAAATACCATTGGCTAGTGACACAAAAGCAGAGTCTTTGTGAGCATGTTATTGGAGTTTTCTTCCTTTCCAGTTTTCATAAGCTTCCTGGATGATCTTATCTAATTATGTTGCTGTCATTTCCATCTGTATGTGCAGTAACCTAAATTAGATTCTCTAAGGAAGATCTCTTTCTTGAATGGAAGTAGTTTGATATTTCAAAGCTATCCTTTTCCTCTTCCGTTTTCCTCTGAAATATACTTTTCCTCTGCTTCTATTTTCAAATACACAAGTGTTTACAATCATTGTTTTAGCCCTTTTCTTTTTAAAGGAATAAGCACATCAAAATTTTGTCTTTTTATCTGTTTGTTGGGGTTGGTGTTGGCCGCTGGCAGTGTGCTTTGCCTACAGTCAAAACACGCTCTCCATAGACTAACCTCTATTGTGTAAGTGTGTTATCAAATTAGAGCTTAAGGAACAACACTGCCAGGATTTTTAATAAGCATTGTCAAAGAAAAGTGAATAAAGAAACAATGTGGGAAATAATGATTGAGATTTCTAATTACACTGAGCCTGACAGACCTCAATGAGTTGGGTGTGGGGGAAGAAAATAAAAAGGACAAAGGTGTGTTATGTGTCACAGCTCCTCATGATGGGTGCAATCACACACTGTAAACATGTAACACTCAAAATAATAAAAGGAACTATCAAGTTATTGCTTGGTTTTATTTTGCCTAACATTGTTTTATTAACATATCAGTTTCTATTACAGGAGACTTTAGATAATTTTATAAGTTAAATATTAGGTGACATCATTTTAAAACTACTTAATTTTTCTCAATTCCAATTTTTATAAAAAGTCATTAAAGGATTTATTTTTGTTCAAAAGTTTGCCTTCAAAGCCAAGATAATTTTTTCTTCCCCTTTTCCTTTCTTTATTTGCTATACTTCTTCTTTCTTTTACTTTTTAAAAAAATTCTGCTTGTGTAGCAGCTTTGAAGGGCAATGGCTTTTGAAGTATTTTTGAGAATCTTATTTGAATGATGTACAGAAGTGTATTCAATTTACAATGGGTCAAATGCGTTTGTTTTTTCTACTATGGGATTATGGGAATGTCAAATGAATTTCTTACTTATAATATTAGAAATAGCTACAATACACATTTTCATATATTTGATTAAATTATACAATGTTTTAAAAGTAATTGGTTCAATGGGAAATATTTTAGAGCATATTAGTGTACTTTACTAGTTAAATATGTAATTTCAAAACTATGTCATGAGGTAGAATACTATAGAGAACACAGAACTGAAGAGAAGCAAAATTAGATTCTGAATAAGAAAATATTTCACCCCAGTGGGTGCATCATTACATGTTAACAATGTTAATGTGCTCAAACTTGAATGGACAGTATGATACAAATTAAAGCAGTTATAATTCTATATATTATTAGTCACGTAAAAAACCTATATATGTATATGTATAAAACGTATATATATATATATGAATAAACCTTTAGTAAGTTATTAGTGTGAACTATTGACAAATATAAATATTTCATCAGAATAAGTATTTTGGTTCCACGGATCAAACTCACAACCTTGTGCTTGCCACACAGGCACTTATGTCACTCAGCTAAATCCCCGGACCCAAAAAAAGCTTTTAGCCTCAAAATATTAAATAAAGTATTCTTATCACCTAAATAAATTACCCACGCTCTTGCATCATGCACAGTTATGTCATGTGTCATTCTGGGAGTGTGATTTGACTTATCTGACAGCCCTGAAGGGAAGTCTGTGCTGTTACAATGCCTCATACATTCATTTTTAATTTTAGGAGCAATTTCAATATTGTTAAAGAGAAGGATATTATATCATGCACTGAGCAAGATGGTTGGTATATACGATAGCATTTTATCTGCATTATGACCTTGTAATAGTAATGTTTTTATCATAACTGGAAAAAGTAGTGGTAAACTGACTTTCTCAGCCATTCCACTAAAGAGTAGCAGAAAGACTTCACCCTTTCAAGGTTTGATTATTTCATACTGTTTTCTTTGAAGACACTCAACATCACATACAAGTAAATATTTAATCTATATATTTAGGTCATGCTGCTGTCTGTTTAAATTTTGTACAGATCTGAGGCTCAATGTCTTTCACTTAGAACATAACTATTAAAATTGGAATGCCTTGCTTGTGAAGCAGCACACCTTAAAACCATTAACTGATATTTTATTTTTTATCTTATTATCAAATAACAGAGCTCTAAATCCATTACATCATAAAGAGAGTTACCAAAAATTCTTTGGTAACAATACTCACAATGTGGATGGCAGAGGTGCCTCACATTATAATTTTTTGGCCATTAGAAGATTACATATTTAGGTTGAGAGTAATGCTGAGAGGAAATACAACAGAAAAGTGGAAAAATAGATTGAACCTCTCAGATAATTCTTTAATATATGTATATAAATTTGTCCAGTGAAATAAGCTTTACATATGAAAAGTAAACTATTTTAGATATAAAATTAACAAGAAAGGAGAAATATTTTATAATCAATAGAATAAAAATAAATTTATTTTTTAAATTTTATTTAAAGAGAAAAAAACAAAATAAAAGGTAGCAACAATATAGAATTCCAAGGAAAAAAAGAAAACAACAACAACAACAAAAACTAAGAAATTATTACTTGACAAATTACATACTGACATCTTGGAAATAGTTGTTCAAATTACAAAGTTAAAACTTGTAAAGTAGACATTCAAACAGTAAGACTGTTAACAATTCTGCTCCATGATCTGACAAAAACAGCAATATGGTCATCCATCTTACACACTCAAATATGCATGCAATTATATCAAAAGGGTAAAATTAAACACAATAAAACAGAACAAAGTGGATCACAAGAAAGCAATGTAAGAGACATAAATTTCAAAGCTAGACAATCAGAGATATTCACAATGTAACATATTGACTCTTGTTTTCTTCCAAATAGTTGTCCATATTGTCACATACAGGTAATGCACATGAAGCAACATAGTATGGAACTGATCTGAGCAGGACGAGGAGGGTGTTTCAGGTCTTCAAGACCAGACAATAGAGAATCCAAGAATGGCTGTCATAGTGTCGCTCATTCTCTTCAAAACAACTGTCCATACCTTCATGTGTGTTGAACTTAAAACAAAACAAAACAAAACAAAACAAGCTAAAATCAATTTGAACAAAGAATGGTAGTATTGCTGGATTTCACATCATGACATTATGGAATCAGCACTGGGTATTGTAGTGTCTCTTTTTCTTCAAAGCAGTTGTTCATTTCAACATGCGTTATATAGTTGGTTCTTGTAAACTGTTTATAAGCTCTACCCATGCATGAGTCTCTACATGTATATCTATCCTTTCTGTATTAGGTGGAAAAACAAAATAATTCCTAGAAAAGCATGAAGCAAAAAGTCATATAAAACCACTATACAAGGTGATCTACAATGGTTACCATGATGTCTCAGCAGTATATAACAACATTAATAAAAACAAAGCATTGGAGACATTATAAGACTTCAAAAGCAAGTAATAATCAAACCAGAGTGCGTATCTTAGTGAATCTTGTCATCTTCAGTGTAGTTGCCTATACTCTTAGACTTGATGCTATCAATCATAACAGATTTAAATAAAATCAGTCAATAGAAAGTAACAATCTAACAAACCAGATTCAAATAAGATCAGTCATAATAAGACAGTATAAGTTATAAAGGGCTTCAGATTAAGTTGATAGGAAATTAAGGATGATTACCATAATATGTCCTCTTATTTTTGGGATAGCTATGTCCTCAAATCTAGTGTAAGTAGACAAACTGTATGTAATCCATCTAAGTAGAGTGATGAGAATAATGTAGATTTTAAATCTTGTTACCCACTTAACAATATCCTCTGCCTTCCTTTTTAAGATAATTCCTCCCCTTTCACTCCCATAGGGTGCACTGCTTGTTTTGGGTCCCACTGCCTCCCTCTATAGAGCCTCTCAATGGACCCTATCTCCTGATCTACTCTGCCTGTGTTTCTCTCTGTTAATATTTCAAGGCCCTCTATACTAGAGATTACAGCCAATCTTCTCTGCCTTATTTCTGCTATTCTGTTTTTCTGCCATTGGTTGTCTATTTTTCTGTTCCACTCCACTATCTGCCCCATTCACTGAGGCCTCTCTGCCACTGTTCCTGAAATGCTCATATTCTTTTTCTCTCTCTCTAAAATGTCCTTCAGTGTTTTTCGTAGGGTTGGATTGATGGTCACAAATTCTCCCAGTTCCTCTTTGTCATGGAAACATCTTGCTTCTCCACTAATTTCTAGAGAGAGTTTTGCAGGATACATCAATCTGGGCTGGTGATTGTTCTCCTTCAGGGTTTGAATTACTTCACTCCAAGTTCTTCTTGACTTGATGGTCTGTGTCGAGAAGTCTGCTGTGATTTTGATGGGTTTTCCTTTAGAGGTGATCTGTTTCTTTTCTCTGATGGCTTTTAATATTCTGTTCTTATATTGAATTTCTGGGATCTTGATTAGTATGTGTCTAGGTGTAGCTCTGTTTTGGTTGTAGGTGGCTGGAGTTCTGTATGCTTCATACATCTGCATATCATTTCCTTTTTCTATGTTTGGGAAGTTTTCCTTAATAGTTTCTGTGAATAGACTTTGCAATTCTTCTGTTTTCACCCTGCTTCTTCATTCATATACTTTATTCTTAAGTTATAGATCCTCTTGTCATCTTTTAGACTTTGTATAGTTAATGCCTTCTCCCTTGTTATTTTAAAGAGATCTTCCCTTTTATGATCACACATTGAAAGCCTGTGTTCAATTTTTGATAATCTATCTTTGGTTTCTTTCCAGCACTTTTGCCAACTTTCTTGAGTCTTCAGTTTCCTGGTAATCTCTTTGAATCTGCTTCATGAATTCTAGGTTTGCTTTATATTCTTCAGTGAACAATTCTCTCCTTTTGTGTTCCTCCATTCTTCTGTCTGTGTCTTCTTGAGAGCTGCCCAGCCTTTCTTTTATTAATCTACTTATCTCTTGTTTAATTTGGATTAATATTTCAGTTTTGATCGCGTTTAGGAGGTCCCGAAGTTATCTCTTTATGTCCGCTGATGCCGTGTTTGATGTTGCATGTTTGCTGCCCTCAATCTCTTTTGTATTTACCTCTCCTGGATCAATGTTCTCAGGGTTGGGGGCTGGGGATTTTTTATTTCTCCCTCTCGTCATGTTTTTGGTTCCTTCCATACAAGTGTACAAGTGTAATTCCAAGCCCCTTTTCTTATTGGTTAAGGCTCCTCTGGAGCTCTCAGGCTAGGGGATTCTGCCCTCTGTTGGCTGCTATCAGAGAGTGAAGTTCAAGCTAGCACAGTGTGCGCTGGCTCCTCTCCTCTGGGCCAGTCAACCTTTGCAGGCCTTCACTGCGCCGGAGTGTGGCTGTGCTCAGGGAATTAATTTGCAGTGACCCATTGGGTCCTGGCCAGGGGCGCGGCCCAGTCCAAGCAGATTCCACCAATCCGCTCAGTGAGGGGAACAACCAACTGAAGCCACTTCCTTATTGCATTAAGGCTGTCCTGCCCAAATCCAACATGTGTTCCAATTGGTTTCCCCTTTCCCGTGGGAGGGTCTTATTCCCATCACTCACCACGTTGTGATGCTGGTCCCTGGGAACTCCTGTGCTCCTAGACCTCAGACTTCAGCGCAGCTGTGGTGCAAATTCACGGTGCCTCTGGGTGGGTCGTGTGCAGGGCCGGGTCCAGGCGAGGTGCACGCAGGGATGTTCAGCTCCACGCTCCAGCCACTCCAGCCAGTTGCATCGGTGCGGTTCAGTGGGTCATGTCCATCTAGGGCAGGAATTCAGGTGGCTGTAGGAGGGCGCCATGCTCGCCAATCTTAGCTTCTCTAATGGTAGCCCCAGGACCTCATATTCGAGCAGTTTTTTTCACTTTAGTTTCTTCCTGGGTTTAGAGAGTCCATCTCCCTCTGTTTGGGTCTCTCTAGGGTGTTCTATTCTGGCATTTGAGCTGTCTCTCTCATAGAAGATCCATATCCTGCTACCCACTGGTCGGCCATCTTGGGAAACTCCTGAAAATAAATTTAATAGAAAAATGCACATCTTATTTTTAAATAGTAACTTTTCAACAAGGCTGAAAATAGAAACAAGAATTTCTACTTCTGTCCACTAGAGGGTAGTATTGTAACATTATAACATTTGGTGAGTCGTATTCTTTTTGTTTTAATGATTTTTAAAAATTTTTCATAGTTTATTAGTGCATTTATGTGTATATAATATTTACATTCCTTTTGGGAAGTTCATACATGTACACAAGGAAGACAGATGCCTCAAATTTCATTTTTTTTCTGAAATTAAAAAATACATTTTAATTTTATGCAATTGATGCACTTCTCACATATAATTTATACAAAGGTCTTCTTATGTATTATTGATTGTATTGGAATAATAGAATAGTTAGTGAAGTAGAAATGCTTTTAGATATTATGAAACAACTCTGGATAGACACTATCTTATAGTGTCTAAAAATCTTAAATTGCAGAGTTAATGTTATACCAAAACTTAAAAAGAAAGATTTTACAAGTAAGAGAAAATTTTTCTTTTGCTAGAAGTCTTGCATTCTTACCTAGGGTGTTTGAAAAACAGGACATAACACTTATGTTTCCTCAAAGATAAAGAGAAAAATTAAGTATCCCCTCTTTATATAGCTATGACACTTAATAAATATAAAGAAAGAAATTACTTTGCTTTAAAAATATGTGAACAATACACGATTCTTTCAAATTTGTTGTTGACTGAGAAGGAATACATGCCATGGGAATTTGTAACTACAATCCAGCCATAAAGCCAGTTTTCACTGTGAAACAAAGATACTTGCATATGCCAGAAGCCTCATGAGGACAGTTTAACATAAAATATCCTGCACTACAGAAGCAAATTCCAATTCCTCTGTAGAATCCAATGTAATGCAGACCTCAAAGCTTTCTGAGATTAAAAGAAACAAAATATTACCTCACAAAGAAAAACAATAAATGCAATGCTACAAAATGTAAGAGGACACAATGAAAATGAAATCAAGACAATTTATTCTTAAAGAAAGACACAATCAGACTTCAGAATTTAATATGTTCCTACTCAAACTTTGCGCTTAATCAGATGTGATCCTGGAAAAGAAACTCTCAGCATTTCAGTTATTTTCTTCTATAATCTTCCAAAAAATCAGATGCTACATCAGGGACGTCTTTGTGGATATTAAATGTAACTTAAAAACAGTCAGGCAGGTGGAAAGGGAATATAGGTGATCCTGTTGTTAAGTGGTTGGAAAATATGATTTGTAATAAATATGAAGAAAGCACAGAAATAATAAAGATTGACCTGAAAATTTTGAAAAATCCAAGGAAATTTTAATCAATAAAGAACTACAATAAACAAAATAAGAGCTCAGGGTTTAGATCAAATAAACAAACAAGAGGCAAAAAATACTGAATGATAAATTATAAATGTGAAGATTGTTTTAAAACAATCTTGAAGATAAATTTTAAAAATTTATACAGAATTAAGTACAGTGAGATAAAACAATACAAACTTTAAAATAGATTAAGACACTTAAAATTAGAATAATTATCAGTCAGTATTCAATGAGTCTATATAAATAATATGCACTAATAATAAGAATGAGAAAAGTGTATCTAGTTGAATAAGAACCTACAGTGAAACTCCAGTAGCATGAATATTTTGCTGATGCATGTTCACTGCTGGAACATCTTAGAGAAGTCATATTAATCTCTGAAGCACTGAAAGAGGCCCAATAAAGACTTCAAAGTCAGAAGTAAAGCATGCATGAGGAATAGAAATGAGAATGTCAATTGACTTTTTAATAGCAAGAGTAGAAGCAGAATTATGAGAATTGCAGCTCCAATTAATTCAGAAGACAATATTGTAAACAAGAATTGTAGAGCAGGGTTTAGATTTGGGACCAGAGAGAAAGTTGTCACTGAGAAAAAGGGAGGAAAAAGAAAAGACACAAAAAGGCCAGCGCCTTGTTAGGAGGACAGAGAACCCTTCCCCGAGCGCCCGCTAGCTATGGGGTGGCTGGCACAGCGGGGGATTTGGACAGTGATGCAGACTGTCCCTGGCTAAAGTGCAGGAAGACAGCCCCCCCCCGCCCCCAGCCCTAGGCTTTCTTGGGGCTCGGAACTGTTTTTATTTCAGGTGCCTGAGCATGGTGGACTCTGGGCTTGGAGACTGACCTCTGCTCCCTCCAGAGGTCTTGTGCCCCAAGGCTGGAGTGTGGGGAACAATTTCCCCTGTAGAAGTTATTTGATTATAATCAGATTATAGAATAGGTATCTAAGAGTCTATGTTGGTACCAAGAAAGGATAGAAGAAACAAATCAATGAGGAAGAAGGGACCAATCTTCCCATTAGCAAATTCCAGAGAAATATGTGTAGATACTCCCTTCTAGGAGGGCAGCTAATCCACCTCCACTCTCGTGGAGTGGGTGGGAGTTACTACCTTCTTTTCCAAGAACAAAGAATAGAAACGGATAAGAGTAACTTTGTAGCAGAGAAATGTGAGTCTGCATTAAGTGATCAAGAGGAGTACATTGCCAAGGCATGTTGAAACCGTTTCCCCTTTGCTGCATGACCTTTAAAGATCCTTCCAGTGGAAGGCCCCAGTTCTTTGGCCGTGGAGAGTGACAAAGCAGAACTTCTTGTTTCCTATAGCTCTAAGTGAAGCCACACTGTCATAAGGGCAGCATGAGCGGTTCATATGCTGGAGCCTCACTATTCTGGTATTGGATGGGATGTGGTTGACTGCACAGTGCAGCGTTTTATAAGTTGTTAATTTGAATAATTTTATGGGTGTAGGGTAGGGTGCCTGTCCTAGCAGATACTGGCCTTGGGTTGATTGGCAGGTCACACTGGCCTGGCATGTGAGAACCTGTTCAGGAAATGTGTACTACTGAGCTCTTCAAAAAGGAGAACTTTTGGACATCTCGGAAGGCTCTCCTAGTTGGGGCACGAAAACATTAAAATGTGGTCTATAAGGTATGCAGTTGATACATGTGCATACACGTGCATTAAATGCAATATTCCTGATGCAGTGCAAAGAGAAGGGCAGTTTTCCTCTGTGGCGTGCTTCCTCAGAACCCAATCCAATCCTCAAACTCAGAACCCAATCCAGTCATCAAAGGCATATGACAATAGCCCCAATTGAGGATGGTCTCCAAAACACCCCCTAAATAATCTTTCAGAATTGTCAATATCATGTAAAACAAATGTAGAAGAAAACACACTCACAATTAAGAATAAACTAAGATGTTATTAAGACTAAATTTAATGATGACTGGATCCCAGAACAGGAAAACAGCATTAGTGGAAAGGCTGTGGAAACTTGAATAAGGTCTATTTTTAGTTATTAGTAATATGACTATATTAATTTCTTAGTTTTCAAAATGTCTCATGGCGTAGGTTATAATGTGAATGTTTATGACTAAAGAAGTTCACGTGTTGAAATCTTCTGCAGGTGATCACATTAGTTGGTGAGGACCTTGTGAAGCAATGAGGACCAGGGTGAGGCCCTCACTGTTGGAATTAGTGCACTTACACAAGTGATTCAGGCAGGACCTTTTATTTTTTTTCCATCATGGGAGCCCACAGCAAATGGAACTGTCTGTGAATGAGAATGCGGGCTGTAGTTTCACAATTAATATCCTTCCACCTTTATCTTAGACTGCACAGTGTATTTTCAGTGAGAAACAAACTTCCTTTTCACAAGCTTCCTAGCACATGGCATTTTTTAAAGTAGCAGTCTGAAGTAACTAAGACCGCATGTAAGATGGCAAAGGATAAACAATTGTGAAGAATGCACAGCAATACTCTCTACTATCTTGTGATATTTCTGAAAATCTAAAATTATTTCAAAATTAAAAGTTCATAATACATCAACTATGAAAGACCTCTAGTTTAAAACAAATGAATATTGAAAATTATTATCAGCAAAGTATGAGGAAAAGACTTGAAAGAAAAGTAATATATGCACGAAACTGAGAAAATGTTGATATACAAAGCTATCATAACAGTGTTCTAATCTTTGAATTAAAATTGTATTTAATATAAAATACTAAAATTAACCTCATACTACTCAAGTGTGGGTAACAAAACTTAAGCAGTGTGATAGAAACATTGTTTAATCAAAAATAACCACACATGAGTACAACTAAATTAAAGAGATAAAAATGACATAAGGGTATAGGCTTGAAATTACTATAGGAGAAATATAATGAGAAAATAAGCCATTCCTTTCAACAAGTCTTCTGTATTACCTAGTGATAAACCATACTGTTTTGGGATCACTATATAACATGGAACAAAGGCAGATTCAAGTTCATGTTCTCATAGAGATTTTAATCAACTTGAAAGAATTGTCATTAAAATGAGTAAGTAAATTGTGTGGTATGCCACAACACAAAAATTACACAGAGAAAGGGATGTAAAAACAAGTGCACACGTACTGGAAGAGATGGACGGTGGTGGGCACTGATTTAAACAGTGTGGACAGGATGAACTCTGAGATGGAGACATTTGAGGAAAGATGAGGAGGAGACATAAAAATCAGCATGTGCTCTTGGAGGCAGAGGACGTTCGAGCATTTTAAGCAGGTGGTACAGCATTGCAAAAGTGCTAATGTGGCTGTTTGCCTTTGACACAGAAATACTCACAAAGAGCTAAGTGGGCCTGCAGTGGCGTGAACAGGAGTGGGACGCAGAGGAAGTGACTGAGGATACAGCAAGCTTGCACACACAGGACCTTGCACTCATGGAAAGCATGTGGGTTTTGGTTATGAATATACAGGATTACACTGAAGATGTATAAACAGAGAACATATTCACGTTTCATTTAAGTGGAAATTTCTGTGTATTAGGCTGAAGTTACTCTGGAGGTAGCAATCCATGGTTTGCCATTTTATTCTCTTATTCTCTTTGAAGCACAAACACATTAAATGTTATGAAACCAAGCTGTTACTTTACTTTACATGCACTGGTGCGATATCTAGGATATTTTGCCTGCACCACAATCAATAATATTTAATGCACAGTTTTGCTACTGTATTAGTTTTTCCTCTTCTGTGCAGTTCTAAGATGCGTTTTGAAATTATATTTTTTCTAAGTCATTTTTAATTGACAAACATCGCATATATCTGTTATGAACAAGATTATGGTTTGAAATATGTATACACTGTGAATGGCTAAATCAGGATGAGTGGTGCATGTATTACCTGACATATGTATAATTTTTGTGGCACGAACATTTGAAATCTACTTTCAGCAGTTTTCCAGAATATTGTGCCTTGTCATCCACTACTGTATAATCATCGTGCTCATCAGTAGGTCTCCTGAACTATTTGTCCTAGTGAAGGACTTGTATCCTTTGTCGGCTTATCTGGATCACCCTCTCTTGTCACACAGATCAAGATCATGCCACCCTAATTTCCACTTCCACGAATCTGATGAGGTAGAATCCATGAGATCACATAGCGTCTTTCTCTCTCTGCCTCATTTACTTCGTTCAACAAAATGTCCTCAAGATTTACCGTAGCTGTGAATGACAGGACCTCCTTCTTTTCAGGGCCCTGCTGTATTTCTTTGTGTGTTTACCAGGTTTTCTTCAATCACTCCTGGGCACTTAACTTGGTTTCATACTGAAGCTATTGGGAATATGGCTGCAATAAAGAGGCAGTTCAGTCGTCTCTTCAGTATGTTATTTGTGTTGTTGTCTTTGTTTTGTTTTGTTTTGTTTTTGTTTTTGCTAATACCCTGCAATGAGATTGTTGAATCCTATTTGTAAGTTTTCAAGCAAACTTCGTACTTTTCTGAAATGTCTGCACTAATTTCATTCCTGTCAATAGTATGTAAAGGCAAGGTGTGGATCTAAATGTATTCATTTGTATTTGGCTATCACAGCACAGTTTCCGTAGAAGACCATTCTTTCCCCCTTTGATTACCTTGGGAGCTTTGCTACAAACATAAACTCATGTTAAACATAAATGCCTGTTTCTGAGGTCTTTAGTTTCTTTGATTTCAGTGTCTATTCTTGTGCCATCTTCCCTTTATTCCTCTGGCTTCATAATGAGTTTTGGAATCAAGACATGAAAGAGTTTCAAGGATAGTCTCCTTTTCCAAGATTGGCTTGGCTACACTGAGGGCTTTACCCTTCCCTACCAGTTTCTTCCCTATACTGAACACAAATTCTGTACAATTTTAAACAGATCGTGTAAGCACACACCTATGTCATGCTACACTTCTTATAGGTAAGAATTCAATTATTCATCACTGAGTATACTAGATCAAGTTTTTCAGGTATGTTCCTTATTGAATTGAGGGATTTTCTACTACTAATTTGTTGAGGTTTTGTTTGTTTGGTTTTTGGTGTTGCTTTTTTCTTTTTTGTTTGTTTGTTTGTTTTTTGTTTTTTTTTTTTGGTACCGGGGATCGAACTCACGACCTCGCACTTGCCAGGCAGGCGCTTAAGCCACTGAGCTAAATCCCCGGCCCTGGTGTTGCTTTTTGAGACAGGGTCTCCCTTTATAATTCAGGCAGGCCTTGAACTTACTAGGTAGTCCAGGTTGGTCTCAAAGTCACTACAGTCTCCATCTCAGCCTCCTGAGGGCTGGGATGATAGACATGAGCTACCATGTCCTGTTTGCTGAGTTGTTTTCATTACTGGGTGTTGGCTTTTGTCACCTTTTTGGTATTGTTGTGTCTGCTGGATGATCAAGTGGATTAATTTCTGTATGATGTTTTTCATTAATTTATTTTAAATGTGAAATCAATCTTACTTTACCAGAAAAGAACCCTCTTGGTCATAATGTACCACTTTTTTTTTTTTTTTATTGGAGAGCGCGAACGCAGTCCCCCACTACCACAAATTATGCAGTCGAGTTTCCCGCATTTGGGGAAATCGCAGGGGTCAGCACATCCGGAGTGCAATGGATAAGCCTCGCCCTGGGAAAACCACCTTCGTGATCATGGTATCTCCCCTGCCAGGTAAGTATAATGTACCACTTTTTTATGTTATTAAACTCAATTTTCAACTATTTTAAGCCATTTTGTCTGTATTCATGAAGGCTTGTGTTCTGTAGCTTTCTGTCTATATGGTATTTACCTCAGGTTTAGTACCTTTTACTACTGTCCACAAAGAGTAGATTGCTACTATATTTTCTCAAAAGTAATTTAAAAATCAATATTTTCCTTCTTTAAATATTGGTAGAATTCAGAAGTATTTTTTAAGGTCCATTGTATTTCAAGAAGAAAAAGAACCAAAATAGGAAAAAATAAAATGAAATTTCAAAATATGTCAATCAAGGGGGACAATGGTACATACATTGCACATTGCCATCCACAAATCACTCACCTGGTGCACAAGACATCTGCATGCATTTGTTGCAACAAGACCAGCACAAATATTTTTCTTCAGTAAACTCAGATAAATCAGTAGTATAACTGTCATAACTATTATATATATATATATATATATATATACATATACATATACATATACATATACATATACATATGCATATACATATATTTTTTCCTTAAGCTTCTTACACTGAGACAATACGATGTTATACATGTGTCTTATTTATTTCTAATGAGTATGGTCTCAAGTTGCATTCATTTACCTATAAAATTCTTCAGTCTATCCTTCTTTATGGCTGAATAGTATTCCATTGTATAAAATTCCACATCTTTTTAATCCATTCCTTAGTTTATGGTCATTTCAGTTGTTTCCAAGATCTGGCCATTACAAATTGTTTTCAGCAGTAAAATTATTTGCACAGGCAAATATTTGTGGTAAAATTCTAATTGTTAATATAATTTGTGAGAAGCCTATTTCTGATTACAGTAAGTCCCTGACTTAGGAACATTTGGGTTGAAAACTTTCATGGATAGGAATAGGGTTAAGGTAGGCATTGAGTTAAGAACATTCTTAGACGTCAACAAATTGCAGAAGTGGCTGGCGATCTTTAAGTTTCAGCAACTTCAGGTGTGGCCAGTTCCATCCCTCCATCTCCAACATGGAGATCCATTGGCTTCACCACCTCCCACCGGTCCTCCCGCCTTGGTTAGAAACCTTCTCCTCAGTGCACTGCGCGCAGTCCCCTGTGTGCCAGGCTCTGTGCTGTGCTGAACCGCTGCATTAAGGTAACTGTGAAAGTAAAGCTAGATTATGTACAGGATTTACATGGGTGCATTTGGGTTTTTATGGTTTCTATTGTACATTTGTGTCAAAGTGTATAAGACTCACTTTGTTGGATTTGTGAATTACCACATTATACCTCTGATTCACACTGACATAGTTCTTAAAGTAATTGTAGCAAAATTTTCTGTTTTCCCCTTTGTGAATTACCATCATATATTTTACATCTGAACTGTGTTATAAAATCAACAAACTACATTATGCTACTTTTTACATTAATATTTCTAAATAATAGTCCATATGGAAATAGTGTTTTTCATTATTCACAGTCGTATTTATAAAATTTTCAATAATTTCAAATAATATAGGGTTATGAATTGGAAACAGCCCTTCTTTTTCTGTGTTTTTGCTTGCTGACACACTTAGTTTTTTTGTCTGTTTATTGGTGTACCTTGTGACTAACATGAGGCTTGCATGAAATGTCTTCTACTAACATATGGTGTTATGATATTGCACATCTCTGCTCATTTATTTATATTTCTTTGCATTTATTTACTTAGTTTCTCACCTGTTTCTCTGGGATAATGCCCGTGTTCACATTTTTGTATCCAGCCAGTCAGAGACACAATTCAGCATGTGTAACTTAGCCAGAGAACCTGGTGGGTTTTGCTTGGAATTCTGGCCTGAAGAAACTAGAAAATAAATCTCTGTTGGCTTAAGCCACTGTGCTATGACAACTTATTTTTCAGTGTTAGAAACTGTCTGCGCTTGGGTTAAATCTATCGTACTGTTCTTTATTTTTCTATTTTTCGTAAATTTTTTTTTTACTTTCTTTTGAATGAGTTGTAGAATTTTGTAATTTCATTTATTTCCCATATGTCTTTCTTCTTTATACTTTTTATTTTGTTCTTTTATTACTTGGTCTAGGGGATATACCGTAGAGGCTTAACTTAGTTTTTCAATTGTGGTTTACCACTCAGCTGTCACATTAGACACGGCGGTAAACCTCGATTTCTTACTTCTTAGCATTTGTCCTCTCATCTGGTCATCTGTTTCTAAAAAGTGGCTCGTTTCTGAATGTGTCTGGGGTCTGGATTGCTGCCTCCCCTTCTGGAGCTGGATTCCAGGCTTTTCTCACCTCAAGGAACTGAACAAAGTGAGCAAACCAAAGCGGTAAAGTTTATTCACAAAACAACAAAACAAAGAGTAGGAGAAAAACTGAATCTGCACACATGGCTTGGACAAAGTCAATAGAGAAAGAGGGAGGAAGTAAAGACAAAAGCACAACCTACATCTGAAACACAGCGTGGGCTACCGTGGACAGTTATGATATCCCCGGCTTCTGAAGCATGCCTTTCTATTATAGTGTCCAAATCTCAAGGAGACCTGTGAGAATTTCTACATCCGGGTCCTAGGAGGCCATGCTGGGACCCCATGGCTCAGGCTGATGTCAGATCTAGGCGTACTATTGAAAACCTGCTGCAGTTCTTGTGAGAAGTCCCTGTGCGGGATTCTGGGAGCTGTAAGGTGCCTGTGTCCAGAATCTTGTAGTTAACAGGTCACGCCTACTTTTCCAGCTAGATTTGCCATGCCCTAATCTCCTATCTCAGTACTATTGTGTCAAATATTTTATTTTTATCGGTTTAGTGCATTCTTATTATTTCATAAGCATTTGTGTGCCTTAAGCTGGTTTTTTGAAACCTTTTTCTTTAAATCATTCTTGTTAATTCTCTGCAAAATCAATGTAGTCAACTTTCTAAGACACCATATGCCTTTTCTTATCCCTAATTATTTAAAAATACCTTAGAGGCATAACATGAAAACCACTCAGCAAATTCAATCAAAATTTTATGATCTCTACAGCACTTTCCTCCTGGTTTTATGTACTATCACTCCCAATGATTATTTATCTAGTTCTTTTTATGTTCTAGAAGGCTTTTTTTCTAGAAGGCTCAATCCAACCACAAATCCTCCTAAATTCTAGTTTTTAAAAATTTGACTTTTATTGATAGTATTATACCTTAAAAGTAAAATACTACAAATCTAAATGATAATAAAAATAGATTGTAATTGAAAAAGTGTTGGAAATTTATTGAAAAATGTGAAAATTGAAAAAATACATTACTACAAAGAAACTAATAGGACATGGAGTTCAAAAGTTATGCAAACATTTAAAATTTTGAGTTATTTGAAAGGATAGCAAAAAATAATCTGACTGAAAACTGGACTTTTTTAAATAAAATAAACAAAATATTTTCTGAACTATTAGCTTATCATTAGTCTCATTCTTTAGACTCTCCTTTCTTTGACACAAAACTGCTGTTCGTAAAAGGCTAGAAAGAAAATGGCATTTATAATAATATAGAAATACGTGCAGATAATTTTGTTTTCCTTCACTTATGGTGCTTGTTTTAAAACAAGGAATAACGGACAGTTGTTCTTTAGCTTCATACATTCATAAGCTGTGCTAGAGCTGTGACTGTACCGTCACAGAGGCATGGTAAATGTGTGCACTGAATTCTGCACATGTATCACACAGAATCTCACTGAAACACAGTTTGTTTTGGTACTGCACATTCTCTTCAAAGTTTAGGTATGTCACTGTCATTGTTGCTTATTCTCAATTAATTGTCTAGAGTCTCTTGAGCTATAAACACAGTATCGGCTCTGTAATTATAGAGGTCATTTCCTATATAATGATCAGTGCCGTCAACTTGATTTAGAACATCATTTTCCTTTTCCAGATTAATACTGGCTTTTCTGGGGCTAATCAAGCATTTGGCTTACCTGCTTTTGTTTTGTAATCAATGACTCTGCAAACCTGGACTGAAAGATAAAAAGAATGTTCATACAGAAATTCTTATGTGATCTGTGATAAAGTGGTCTCACCTACAAAATTGTGTGTGTGTGTTTGTGTGTGTGTCTGTGTGTCTGTGTGTGTGTGTGTGTGTGTGTGTGTGTGTGTGGTGGGTTAAAAACTGGTGATCAACTTGTAGTAAGAGCTGACCTGAGTCAGCGTGGTGCTGAGCACGGATGGCCCATCTGAGGACTGTTGCCAACATAAAAAGGAGACCTGGAGAGAAAGAGTAGCATTGTGGGTTCTAATTGTTGCTTGGTGCTGTTCGTTCCCCTGTTGCCTTTGGTTCCACTGGAGGAGCTTGTCAGCTTCTTTCCTGATAGGAACTTGGCTGTTATCATCCGAGGAGCTCAGGGCCTTGTTGTTGCGTAGAATGGCTGTGGTTCTTTTTGGGGGAGCTCTGGTGCTACTGCTTCCTGACTTCCGAGGGAAAGTGTGTGCTGTTCAGTTTCCAGCAGAAGCTTGTCATCTGGCTTCCTGATATGAACTCAGCTGTTCTCGTCATCGGAGGAGCTCAGCTCTTGATTGTCCTGAGGGTGGCTGTGATACTTTTCAGGGGAGCCCTGTTTCTTATTGGACCCTTCTTGACTCCAGTTCAGCACCCTCAACCTACTGGCGCAGCTCCTTCACCCCGCTGGCACAGACTCTCTAGCTTCCACCGCTGACCTTTGGGCCTTCCCAGAGCAGATATGTGAAACGCACTTGCATGAGTCTTTGTCGTGGGCTCCAGGCCTCCAGGTGGACATGTGAGGGGCACTGTCATGGGCTCTAGGTCTTCAGCTGCACTCATGTAGGACATTGCTGTGGAATCCAGGCCCTTGACTGGTCATTTGTATGCGGACAGATTTCCTGCACTGTCTTTGTATTGAACTCCTTGGGTGACTATTATAAATAATACTATAAATTGTGTGCCCTTTATGTAATTGTTCTCCTTGAAATCCCTGAGTCCAGCCGTGTGTGTGAGTGTACTTTCCATTATTGGTCCCTCTTTTGGCTTTCCAGTGGCTCATCTTGGGCAGTCTTATCCTATGATCTCAGGCAAGAAACTTAGTTGGAGGAAATGTTTAATTAACCCAAGTTGACTGTCCTAATTTGAATTCTACTTCTGAGTTAGGGATCCACACTACTTTGATAGTTGCCTTGGACCAATCTCGCAGTCCCAGATCTTTCTGTGGTTTCCTCCTCCCTAGCTGACCATCAGTGCAGTAAGTGTGTGAATGTTCTCTGAGGGACTCACAGAAGTTTCCCTAATATAATTTCTGTAAATCTCTTGAATGACTCTGCTGGTTGTTAAACTCTCAAAATGCATATCACATGGGCTTATAATTTTATACTGGATTTCATAATAATGTGAGAAATATGATAAATGTTAAGATCATCAGAGAAGGTAAAGGAGATGGACATATACACACATATCATTATTTCTAGGTCTCTGTTGGCACATTCCTATATTTTTGAGAATAGAACAACTTGCTATATTTTGGTTACTAATAGTGTCTACTAAGGTGACTTTCATATTTCTAATATTCAAGACACTTATTGAAGAATAAATGCAGTGTTCAATTTTATTTTTTATGTTTATTATTATTTTTTGAGACAGGGTCTTGCTATGTATCTCAGGCTGGCCTTGAACTCACTAGGTAGCCCAGGTGGGGCTCAAACTTATAACAATCCTCCTCCCTCTGCCTCCAAAGTGCTGGTATTGCAGGCATGTGCCACCATACTTTCTTTTATTATGTTTTAAATTTGTTATTTTAATGTAGTCATGTCTATATTATCAGTTGCAAGTGTATAATAAAAGTTTATCTTCTTTATTAACTATTTAAAAGTATCAAGTTAAACCATAGGAAATTTGAAAATGGACAAATTTACATTAAAAGCATTCTGTACCTTTTGTTATGCAATGGTTAAGAATGATAAGGTTCCAAAATTTTTTAAACACTGGGGCAAAGGAAACATTTTTTTTTTACTATGGATTTTTGAAGTTTATTTAAGTTTCTAAATTTCAATTTTTTTTGTAAAACACATGATATTTTGCAAGAATTAAGTGAAGGACGTTGAAAACAGTTATTACAGCATTCTCTGTAGGTGAACACTCTCAGTGTTAGGTAATAAATTAATACTAATTCTTAAAATGATGTGATTGATAGAGATATCGACATTCTCTTTGCTTTGTCATTAGAATAATATTGCATAGGCAACTTTCTTTGCCTTAACTAAACATGGGATTCAAAACAATTTAGACATAAATTAAATAAAAATGATAGAAATAGCCAGAGATAGATGTTTATGTTATAAATCAGGTAAAGAAATCAGAGAAACTCTTACATTTTTTATGGTATACAAGATATTAAGATACAAGTACAAACAAGAAGGGAACATGTATAATTTCTAAAAGAAGGTTAAAATGGTAAAATTCAAAGAAATGCTTATGAGTATACAGGATTAACATGTATAGTTAATGTCACTCAAAGAAATAATAATTCAAGGTGAGACAGATATGACTGAGAACGCATATCAGGAATAATCATAAGTTCTTAAAATATGATCATTATGGAAAGAAAACCAAGAAAGAGTACAGTACACGTTAGGGGTGATGCTGCCGATTTTGTTCGGTAGGCTTGTTAAGCGTTAGCTCTATATCATCAATACACAATGTAGTGTACATAAAGTATTGTTGGAAAGCATTAGTGCCTATGTTCATTGTATCGCCTACAATTACACTATAGTGGCAGAACTGAGGTACTGAGCTAGAGAACACATTTTCCCAACCCTCAAATATTTAGTACTGGAACCTTCCAGTTTTAAATTTAGTAAGGTAATTAGGAATTCTCTTGAAAAAACATATTGCCTATTTATTTAGCCTTTTCTCCTTATATTTAAATTATATATTGCAATTTATATATGTGTATCTAGTTCTTATTATAAAGAAATCGTGCACTAATAATATGAAGGGATACAGTTTTTCAAGCTTTTCAGGTGTATATTTTAACTTATTATATAATTATTTTCTTAACTAATGAAATATCCTCTGGAATAAATACAAGCCACAAATTTATAAATAAAATGTATATCTCTGTACTTAATGTACATGTCAAAATATTATTAAAAGCCAGGCATGGTGGCACATGCCTGTAATCTCAGCACTCAAGAGGCTGAGGCAAGTTCAAGACTAGCTCAGGTGAGCTCAGGGCCAGCCTGCACTGCATGGAGAGACCCTGTCTCAAAAAGACAAAACAAACAAACAAACAACAAAAATAACCCAATTATTAAATTCATGAGTAAAGGATAATATAAATCAATGATAGATTCAATGTGAGAGCATTTGAGTTACATAGTACAGAAACGAGTCCTGAAATAAATATTAAAACTTTATCAGTAATCTAATAGAAATAGCAAATGAAAATGTTGGAGTTACTTAGGAGAACAAAGCTAATAGGAACTTTATAGATTTCTACAAATTAAATTTTAGCTTTAGAATTTTGTAAAAGCATATCTAGTCCATGTGAAAGAGAAATCTCAGGATAGTTAGATAAAATGTAGTTGAGCTTTTAAAAATATTCTTACATGATATTAAAATAAAAAACATTTGCCTAATATTCACATTTTAAATTCATTTTAATAAATAATTTTCCCAAATTATGTATCCTAATGAAGTGAAACAGAAAAATTTCCTCAGGTTTTCTTTGAAAGTGTCATTACTTAGATTGAATACACATTTTGACATTCTCTCCATTTTAACTGTTTGGCAGACTAGCCAGGGAATTACATTCATACACACACAAGACTACCAGTTATATTTTCACAAATTTATTAATGTTATTCCTTTAAACTAGTGCTCCACTATTGATGGAATACACAACTGAAATGAACCAATGCTACTCAAAAGATGAATGAACAGCCAATAAGTGTTCAAAAATGATGCAGAAACTTTGGCATTGGAGAAATACAAGTCAATAAGAAGCAATAGCACAAAGGATCTCGCCAAAATTAGAAAAAAAATCTACAAAGCAAAGAAACAACTGACAGAATGAGGAGACATTCAAGAGTGAATAGTGCCAATATCTAGAACACATAAAACACTGAAAAAAATTAGACCCTTTACAAAAAGACCCAAATTACAAATAGGCAAATGAAAGGAATAGACATAACCCAGAAGACGTACCAATGTCCTGTACTTAACATCTGAAAATGACCATCTTTGATCACTAGAGAAATGGAAAACAACAACAACAACAACACTGAAATTCTGTCCTACACCAGTAGGAGTAGTTATCTTTAACAACTCCAAAACAATAAGGATGGCAAGGCTGTGAGGAAAAAGAAAACATTGGTGGGAATGCAAACTATTGTAGCCACAGTGGAAATTGGGATGAGATGTCTCAAAACACTAAAAATAGAAATCTCATTTCATCCAGCTACACCTCTTCTGAGCAACTCTCTAAAAGAGATGAAGGCACTGTATTACAGTGATCCATACATACCCATGTTTATAGTAGCACAACTCACAATAACTAAATTTTGGAATGGCCTATGTCATATGTATGTATATATATGTGAAATGACACACAAGTGAAGATATCAATACATGGATGACAGAGATTCTACCTCAGGTTCTTCATATTAGCAATGTTTGTTATGACATAGATCTTGGAGCTCATGACAACTGTAAATATTAAGAATTAGTTTCTGGCTTTTGGATCAAACCATTTACATTTAGATTCCAGAATACCAATTCCTTATTATTTAATGTCTCTTATGAGCAGTTTTTGTATACATGTAACCCCCTGTCTGTCATAAGGAGGTATTTCTCTGTTATTTATGTCTCAATGAAATTTTGAAAACTTTTTCAAAGTTTAAAATCTTAGTAAAGGTTGTTTGTTGTGATTCTTGTTATTCGTGTTTATAAGAAGCTGCACTGTCATTGTACAGTGTAAAATGTACACTGTACATTTTGGTTCTAATGCTGTTTCTAATTAAGTTGATAATTGTAATTAAGTCAGTGACTTTGCCAGTTGATGGATTTTCCCTAAATAGCTTAAATATTCAATTTAGTTTTTCCCTTATGTTGACGTATGTATGATAGTTTTCCTTAAATCTATAGAACATGAAAATCAAAAAAATGAAAGAAAAAACAAGTAGAATCAGTTAGAGTAGTGGGATAAATGTATAAATGATATTCTTAAGATTTAAAAATAGTGTATGTGAGTAATTACTTCATAAAAAACAATTAGTAACCTTCTGGATTTGTTTTTTTTTCCTTGTACCTCATATCATGCCATAGCATCCACATCACCTGAATCTCTATCCCTTTACATTTACCCAGTCATAAATGAAAATTTAAATTTCTTTAAAGTAAATTTGCTTAGTTCTGTCTTTGGTGTCTTCAATTCCAATTGCCAAAATTTCTAAGCTTTATATTATAAAAATTTTGTAAATTTTTACCTCATAAGTTTTGATAGGATCTTATTAGTTTTATAAATATTTATAATTGTTGTCTTCTTGCTGTATTAAAACTTTCAATGTTAAATAAGTTAAAGAGTATAATAAAAGACAGATAGAAGAGAGAGAAACATCTTTTTCATAAGTAAAGGGAGCCAAGAAATATAGAGAGGAGAGGAAAGGAGAAAAAGGCTATGAAAAAGAATTGAGGTGTGTATGTACCTATACCAGTTGTCAGGACCAACGAATTATTAAACACTGTAGACACACTAATAATAATTTTTTTGAAAATGCTGTTTGTTTTCTATAATCTTTTTTTTTTTCTGTTAAAGTCTGTTCTGTCTGATGTCAGTCTAGCCATTCCAGCTCATTTTGGTTGCCATTTACATCGAATTCCATTTTCCATCCTTTGACTATATTTCTGTTATGGTCATTGAATCTGATGCGATTCACAATTCATTTGTTTTTTATCCATTCTGTCAATCTTTGTCTTTTGGAGAATTTCGTGAATATGTGTTTAAATGAATTACTGAAATGATAGACTTTTTTGCTGTTTATTTTTTCTAAGTGGTATAGAACTTTTGTCCTTCCTTCACTCGTTATTCTCTTCATCAAATTTTGCTAATTGTTGATGCAGCTGTTATTTTGTTGCAAAATATTAATTTGTCACTTTCTGTTCTGTATATTGTGTGGCTTCTTGCTTTGGGGTTACCTTGGGAGTCAGGTTACTGTCTTAAAGTCATGACACTATTTTGAGATCATATGAGTTAAACTTTCATAATGTACAAAAAAGTTTTCCTTGACAGCTTCATTCCTAACCCTTTTAGCTGTTGGTGTCAAAAAATTGCATCTTTATATATGTTGTGCTTAAAAAGGCCGGAGATGTAGCTCAACGGCACAGCCCTTGCCTGGCAAAAAGAGGCCCTGAGTTCAATTCCCGGTTAAACAAAACAAAACAAACAAATGAAAAGGTGCCTCATACCATCTTTGAAACTAGTATTTTGTGCTTCAAAACATAAATGAATGATGATAAAACTCTTAAAGGCAAATTTTCTCTCAAATTATGTACAAAATAAAATGTGAAATTATAAAACAAAGTTTTCTAAGCAAGTAGCAAACTAATAAATTAGTAAGTTTTAATGTCTTAGTCTCTTGAGTCATCTAAAATACAAAAAGCAGAGTTAAAAATTTCACTGATAATACACGATTGTGTAATTTCTCATACAATCACATTCATTGACATGATTATTTCATCACATGGCTTCAGCTTACTTTCCAGTTCCTTGCATTTTTTGCTGAACTATTACTGGTGCTTACAAACTATCTCAACTTTTTATATAGTACAATATCTTAATTTTTCCTTCACTTAAAAGAAAAGATTCTTACATGATATAGGACACTCAGTTGACTTTTATCCTTTTAACACCTTGAATGTATTGTCTTCTACATTGTGATGGCCGAAGTTACTGATGAGAAAGTTGCTAATTTTATTGACAGTCTCTTGAATGGAATTATTAGTTTCTCATCTTCTCCCTTCCTGTTTTTTAGATGTGTTTTTTCCTTACCCCAAGTGTTCACACTTAGCTACATCCTCAACACACACACACACACGCACACAGTGTCATACATATGTGTGCATTATTTAAGATATATTTATATTTTAAATATCCCTAGGTCGCTAACTTGACTGGCACCAAAGTTGTGATCCCTTTGCCTCAGTCTCTCTGAGCACTGGTATTACGGTGATGTACCACCGTGCTTGGCTTCTAGCTCAAAACTTTGGCTAAAATGTGTCTTCACGTTAGTCTCTTTGATTTCTGCTTACACAGATTTTCTTGACTTTCATTGATGTTTCATTTCAAATACTTCATCATGTTTAGCAATTTTTCTACCATTGCTTTTTCAAATATTCACTCCCATGTTTTATTTGTTTGTCATCTGCTCAATCCAAGTGTGAGTCTGTTGTTTTGAGGGAGTCTCACATAATTTAAGTTCCGTTAATTTTTCTTCTTTTTGATATATAGCCATTACTCCTCTAGTGAAATTGTCACTTCAGTTATTTGCTTTTCAGCAACATATTTTCTTTTCAGTTTCTTTTTAGGTTCTTCCTTTTTTTAATATTTTCACTTTGTTCACTTTTTTAAAAAAATCTTCTCTACATTTTCCTTTATCTCTTTGAGTATTTTTCAAACAGTTCTTTGAAGTCTTTCTGTAACTGATCTGCCTCCAGTTCTCACTCAGGAACAACTTCCCTTGATTTATTTTTCTCCTCTGAATGGGCTGAACTTTCCTGTGTCTTAGCATGCTTTGTAATTTTCATGTTTGACAATTGGTTATTTTGAATTTAAGAACATGGTAACTCTGTGATATCATGTAAATGTATACCTCCCAGTATTCATGTGTCAGAAACTTTATGTCCAGCAAAACAGTGTGAAAAAGTGACAGCTTATAGTTGGAATATTATTTAGGCTTTAAACCTGAAGAAAATTCTTTTGAAATAATGCAAATAAATGAACTTGGAGGACATTGTATTAGGTGACATAAGAAACAGAAAAACAAGTACTAAGTGATTTCATTGGGGTCTGAAATCTAAACAGGTGAATTCACTGAGCAGAGAGTAGTTCTGTAGTCACCAAGGGCTTGTGGAGAGGAAGAGAACTGAGGATAGCAGGTATTGGTCAAAGGACTTACTGTGTCATCAAAGGAGTTGTCTTAGTTATTTTCTTGTTGCTGAGACCAAATATCTGACACTCACAAGCTAAGGAAGGAACGGTTTATTTAGCTCACAGTTTGTAGAGGTTCAGTTCATAATTGGCTGTCTCCAAGG
Source organism: Dolichotis patagonum (assembly GCA_004027295.1). Taxonomy (NCBI): domain Eukaryota; kingdom Metazoa; phylum Chordata; class Mammalia; order Rodentia; family Caviidae; genus Dolichotis; species Dolichotis patagonum. The sequence goes on along the minus strand of PVJX010012970.1, from coordinate 11,120 downwards.
CAGGTAGTCTGGGAAGAGGGCATCACAGAGAACAGTTCATGGCAGACAGAAAGCAGCAAAAACAAGCAAGCAGGGGATCTTAACAGCGCCTTTCTGCACCCTTTATCTTAGCTAGGCTACTAGGGTGGGTAGCACTCATACTTTCAATAGGAGTGCCCTCGAGGGTATTGCTTCACGAAGCAACTTCAATGTCAACTCTAGAGATCCAGTCACCTCTGCAAAATCCCCACCTATGACCTCTAGTCTTTGGGTACATCTATAAACAAGCCATAACAGGAGTGGTTTCTAGATCCACTGACTCATACACTGACTATAGTTAACAACAGTGTACTGTGTCCTAGTAAGAAGGTAGATTTTAAGTGTCCTTACAAGTACAAGATATGAAAGAAAATATACATGGAAATTTGGTTGATTGAATCATAAATATGTATACTTCCAATTAGTATAAAACAAACAAATTTTAAACAGAAAAGTATTAATGAAAAAGGAGAAAGTTAAAATATTCCAAAATTTCCCACAGCTGAAGGGGCATGCCTCACTGATACAATAATTATTAAAAACAGAGCCAAGTGTCCATGTCCATGTGCTTTGGTTAAACTCTTCAGATAAGGAAACATTTTAAAAGTGCCCTAACCGTGGGATTTTCTATATGCAAAAATATGAAACTCCTTTTAATTACTTAGAAGCAAGATCCAGTGGTTAGAGGCAAGATACACCCTTTACATTACTATGAATGGAATGTGGTAGTCATTCAATGCAATTCAAGGTTCCCTTTTCTTTTAGAGTCTCTGGAATTTAGAGAAAAATCAATCATTTGTTTTTGTTTTTACTTGTTTTTTCATTTTCATCCCAGCTGTGTAGCCCCTGATCATAGGTCTTTTTAGTCTTTTCAAATCTGCACTCTGCAAACCTTTGTTGCATTGTACTCTCACGCTATTGATTGAGAATTGCACCTAATGATTCATTTGCTACTCTTAATTCACACCACCCCCTTCTCTTTCAACATTGAAGGTCTCCTTCTACTCATTAGCTAGGAGAAACTTGATTGAGATATAACATTTCTAGAACCAGTTATTGTGGGTAGCTGCACATGACCCATTGATTGGAAAGTTCCTAGTACTTGCTGGTTAGTTTGTGGTCGACTCTCCACCATCCTAGGGTCTTTTTCCAGTTGGTTGGGGCCACTTCATATTCTGGTCCCATATCCCACTTCCTGTCTTCAGGGAGAGTAGCTCATAGCAGCTCATTCATCTCAACCATCTGCAGCAAAGAACCTCTTGGGCTGTTCCCCCACTGTACCCTATGGATGCCTACCTGTGTTCCCGTTGAAGGGGTGTATGTGTGTGTGTGTGTGTGTGTATGACAGAGACACACACAGAGACAGAGAGACAGAGACAGAGAGAGGAGACAGAGGAGACAGAGGAGGCAGAAGATGGAGAGGAGACAGAGAGAGACAGAGACAGAAAGGCAGATTGAGAGAGAGGAAAACTCGCTATTAAAAGTCATACACAATGTATTAGTCACCTTTTCCATTGCTGGGACAAGATACCTGACACCCCCAACTTAAACAAGAAGGGGTTCATTTTTTGCTTACATTTTCAATAGGTTCTTTCCATAGTCAGCTGAATCTGAGAAAGGCAGTCAAGGTGATCAAGAAGCAGAAAGCAAAGCCAGCACAGGGAGGGAAGCAGACAAGAGGTCTGCAGTGATTGGCTCCCTGCAACCAGCCCTGCCTCCTTGGCTGTGAGCTCAGCAGTGCGGGAATCCCCTGAGGAGTAACTGCACCCCAGGCCTGCTCCCCTTCCCAGAACCCCGCCTCTGAATACTGGAGACTTCGCGGGACATTCAGGATCGAAACCTAACACCACATGTGAAAAAAATGAAAGTAAAAAGCCGCATCCTTTGACTGCTCCATCATATAAATGGGTATCAAGTACACAATAGGCACAAACTAGTGTTGCAATCACTTCTGACATTTCGAGTCTTTTTGAAATTAAAAATTAGGATCCACAGAAGTTAACAGAGGAGATAAAAACAAGTTCAACAAAAAAAATAAAACCCAAGCACCTTTTTAACAGTTTGTTCATTTTCAACATTTTATTTTACTCCAAATAATTAAAGAAAATGCAATAAAATTAATGTTAATGGACTGACTTTTGACTTTGACATTTACTTTACTTGCTTTTGAAAATTAAATTGGATATTGGTCAAAAAGAAGATTGGATGACCTCTTACAAATATTGGTTATCTGGGATACGTGGAGAGCTACAATAATGCAGCATATTCTAAAAAAAAAAAAAAAAATGTTCATTCTACATGAACTTGGAAAGACAAATATCACTTCTACTTTCTTGTTACTTTCAGTTATATAACCTTATTCGCGTGTGTGTGTGTGTGGGTGGGGGGTGGCTTAGAACACGGGGACCCTGAGGCTTTCAATGAGCTGTATCACCAGATATTTTAAGTCGTTTTTAAAAATTTTGATACAGCATCTTGCTAAGTCACTGGACTGCTAAGGGTTGGAACTCACAGTTCTCTCTCCTCCCGTAGTGCTGGGCAATGGGGCATGGGCCACAACGCCCACCTTCCTATGCTTCCTTATTTTCCTCTTAAAGGGTTTGTGCCCAATTTTACAGTTAATCCCCATTGTCATCAGATGAAACTACAGCTTTATACTAAATATAGCTGATTTATTTTTCAGCTTTACCATAGATACGTTTATCAAAATATTTTCCCTGTAATGAAACTGAATCACAAAAGTTAATCTCTTTATATATATAAAATACTAAAGAGGATGAGGTTACTATAAAGCAGGAGCTAGTTTGTTGTGTGTTTTTTGTTTTGCTTTTTGACAGAGTCCCACTGTGTAGTGCAGGCTGGCCTTGAACTTGCTAAGATGGCTTACATAGCCCAGCTGGATTCGAGCTCATTGTGATCCATCTGCCTCGGCCTCTTGAGTGCCGGGATTACGTGTGTGCCACCACACCTGGCAGGAATTTATCTGATATTTTAAAATTTAATTTACATTTTTATATAAATTATTCGAAAAATTGTTATAATATGGCTAATGACCAAAAATGTTGGTAATTTTGCAAATATTTGTTAATAAAACACATCATCAATTGGATATTTTTTCTTACATACCTTTTCTCTATCCTCAGTACATGTCATAATCTGTTTGTGTAAAATTTCTAACCTATTCTTTCCTTTCAAAAAAAAGACTCCAGTTACAGTTCTTGTGGTAGTATACTGTGTTTTCTTGTTTTGCTACAAACAAGGCACTGCACTCCATAGTCCATACAACGAAATGTTACACTACTGCTTCGAGAGGTAGGTATGTTTATTTTCCATTTGCATACGGGCAGAGTTATGACCACAGATATATTATGTTTCTTCCATGTCCCTTTCAGAACACAACCAGGGTACTTTAGGCAGAGGATGAACACAGGAAACATTTACAGAGAGTGCTGTGGCAAATTACCCAGACCCCCGGCTGTGCTTCACCAGAGAAGTTTCTGTTTTTTTGTTTAAAGAAAAAAAGAAAGAAAAACAAGACAAAACAGAAAAAAAGGGTAGAAGTAATACAAAATTTCAAAGAAAAATATTAACATTAAGCAATTACCAGTTGATGTTACAGGTTGTTCTCTTAGAAATAGTTGTTCAAGTTACAAAATCACAGCATAAAAAGTGGACACTCGAACACTGACAGTTCAAACCATTCTGTTCAAAGATCTAATGGAAGTTTTTGTGCCTGGAGATTGAGTCATTTTTGAAGAAATATATTCAACACCGAGTCAGGCTGCTACAATTACAGCATCATAAAGCTGCAATGAGACTTCCCTGCAGAGTTGAATCTAAATTATGGTTTTAATGTCCCAATCCTTGCTAATTATTGCTTTCAGGCCCTCAGTTTTGATGGGGACTGTTATGCAAGGACACTACATAAATATCACCCTTTAGTATCCAACTCAATGATTCCCCTCTTCCCCCAGTGAATTCTGTCAAATCCTCTTGCACTCCGGTAAGTCACTGTTGTTCCTACACTAAAAAATAATTTCCATGCCTGTATCCCAGTACTTCCTGCTATGTGTGGAATGATCTCCTATGTATGATTATAGCCCACCCACCAGGTGTGTGATGGTTCATATTGAATTGTGCCAGTTTGGTGCAGATTGCAATGAAGAGCACATGGGAATTTATGAGAATCTGCAAAGTGAATGAACTTACAGATACATTGACGTAGCATAAATGATTGAAAAATGAACAGTCATCTGATGTTGAATATCTTAATGTATAGGACTGTCACCACCTAAAGAACACTTCCGTTTTATTCTACTTACTTTGCCTGGGTATTTTACATTTATCTATGCTTTACTGTGTGGTCTTGGCCAAATAGATGACATCGTTTTCTAATTTACTGTTATAACCTTAGAATTTAGAAATAATGATAAAAGTCTTGTTCTTATCACGTTACACAGGAGAAACTGCCTCATAATTTAAAAACTTCACCTCTTACCATGCTTCTTTATTTCTGGGTTAGTAAACCATCTTTTATAACATATTGTTTGAACTCTTGTATTTTGAAAACAATACCCAGGTAAGTTTTATGATTTCCTAAGACCACGAAGGTAATTTGTGACCAAGCAAAGATTTCATGTTAAAAATCAGAATCTGGCCTCTAAATTACAAATCAACATCTCTGTACTATCAGGTAGCACATCTAGTTATGTTTATTGATTTTTTTTTTAGAAATCTAACACAAGAGCATTCAATGAAACGTCATAGCTAAATGTAATCATCAATCTCACTTATTCAGTATTACTAGGAAGCTGTAATAATACTTTTCTTATTTTCTAACATCTTTTCCAACACCTTATATCACTAGTTGTTAAAGCACTAGCAAATCTTATAGTTCCTCTGCTCGCAAAGATACAGTTCTTTATTCATTTGTAGAGGACTAAAGACGTATTTAGAGGATAAGTAAATGGAGAAGCTGTAAGTTTGTTCCCTGAGTTAAATTTGACCTTGTGCCCACATAAACTCACGACATCTTTATCACTCCACAGCATAAATGCTACACACATCACTAAATAACATAACTTGTTAACATCAGTGCTGTGTTTAAATATCTTTGGCTCCATATTTACTCAGCTATCAATATTTGATGAATTCTATGTTCCTACAATTCATCTCTAAATATTTTTGATAGTTATCTGCATTTGCATAAATTGCATGTTCTGAATCATCTATTTCACTGCTATAAAGTTGCATTTTATTGTTTAGTTTATGATATATAGAGCAAAACTTGCTATTTTCAATTTTCTATTTGGCTTTTATGTCACAAATTACTTTTCATGACATATGCAATGTCCTATAACCTTTTCAAACTTTGCTCTTCTTGAAAATTTATCATTGTTCTCCCACAAAATATTTTATGCTTACCCTATCAGGTAGCTTTAGCTGTCACTGTGATTTTTTCATTTATTATCTATGAGTCATGGTCTCCTCCATGTAGTGATAATGAAATAAGTTTAAGCCCATAGTTAATATACCATGTATTCTTTCAAATCTTGATGTTTAGTGAATTCCAAAAGTCTAAGAATCTGCTTTTATGAATATATTTTCACACACAACTTTTCAGCAATATGAAAAATTATAAAGTAGGCAAACCAGCTGTAGTCTCCTTGCTCTGACAAGAAAAATATGTTTTCAATTTAAAATCTGTTCTTTTCTATTTCTTGTAACTACCCATAAGTAAGCTTCATATAATGATCAAACTGTACTTAATTTGAAGTAAGTGTACTACAAAAATGAATGATTTGAAATTGCATTTATGTGATTTTTATACAAAATCTTTTTATATACTAATTGAGTCAATGTTAATATAAAAGAAACAAAGATTTGACCATCTCTGATATTTTAAATGCCTATAGGAAGCCAAACAAAATTGAACATAATGTGAAATATCCAGAAAATACTCAACATATTTTTCTTAGCTAACTGCAATTATGATTCTCTTAGACAAATACAATTTCTATGAAACAAAATCACCAAACTTTTGTATTACTGAGTGAAAGGAAATTATTTTTCCATCTCTCGATTTACAAATGAAAGACTTTTCTCTAGTTTCACAATTCACTTTCTTTTTATGTCTTTGTGCAGTAGCATTTTGAAAAAGAAATTAATAAATTAGGTAAACATAAAGACATTACTCATTCCAGGCCATTTTTCAGGGCACCTAAAGTAAAAAGCAGGCAAAAGAATTAGTTCTTTCCTTCTCTTATAAACGGCATCTTTTTCTTGAATTGTATATACAGTCTCCATGTGAACCCCAAGTGTGGTAACTTGGTAACCGGGTCAGCCAATAAGTTACCACTTTGAAATGTTACTTTATCAGATATATAACAGAAGGATTTGATGACATATTAAAGTCATAAGTTTGTATAATTATCCCATCAGATTTTTAAAAGGTATTTTAATATTTCCATACATATTCAGAGAACCTAGAATAGGTTTTTAGTTTTGTTCTGTTTGTTTTTCTGAGCCCAGGACCTTCTCAGCAATCTAATTCCTCAACTCTTTACCCTTTTTCTGTTGATGTTTGAGACAAGGTTGGTAAATTGCACAAGCTATGCGCAAATTTGTCACCCTCCTGTCTTTGCCTCAGAGACTGCAAGGATTCCAAGCTTTTCCTACTAACCTTGGTTATTAAGTGATTCTTGAATAGATCAAATCTCGAAGACATAGACTCAGTTTGAAACTACTACTTTGTACTGCAGCAAGTTAAAAATATCAATTAATTCAACAGATGACAGCCCAGAAACATAGACTTTTTCTTAATCATCCTTCAAATATCCTTCAAACAGTAGGGATAAAGTTTTACCTTTTTTCTGATCCTTCCAGGAATCAGAGTCTGGTAGGATTCTTTACTTTTTTATGATTGTTCCCATATAGGAATATTGTTGGACTTTATTCCACATTGCCTCCCTTCATGCAGAATATGAATTTGGTAGTCTGGCAGAGAATCTGTCAGCAAAAACTCCTGAAGATGATGACTTAAGGTGAGTCAGTCAGTCTTGCAATCAATCTGTCTGCTTAAATGCCCTCAAACATTTGAAATTAGGAAGTAGGCCTTTGGTCTAAAGTAGTGGTGGTGAACTTATGGGAGGCATGTTCTTTGTTTTTAAACAAAAGATGTTAACATATGGATTATTGTTTTCTAAACTAAAACATAAGGCTGGATTTCAGTGTTGATACTTTGCTATAAGTAAGTGGCTTTTAAGTTATAGTTTGTGTACTCATAGACTCTAAAGCAAACAAATAGGATAATTCAGTCAAAACTGAGAAAATCTTAAATTCATAAATTACTTGATGAAGCTACTTGACACATACTTAGTAAAATAAAATAGCTAGATGATTAGGGTGGAAAGAGATCACTTTCCCTAGGCAAAAAACAGCAGATAATTCTAAGTGATGTGAAAAACTAGCACCTGGAGTTCAAATAGCTCAAGGAATAACTCAAGGACCAGGCTCTTTCAATGGGCAGCGTACATCTGTGCTGTGTAGATTTAGTCCTAAAAACTCTTTCAGTCCTGCTAAAATATGCTACTTGGCTCACTGGTAGGCATTACTATATTAAATGTTTTGAGTTCTGCTATATCTGAGGGTCACAAACTCTGATAGAAAAACTCTATAAAATGAGCAGAGCTGAAGTCAGAGTATACTTAGAAATTCAGCTTAGACTGAGGGTGTATAGGCCTAATTTGGGCAGAATCCACGGACTTAGAGTTGTGTGTGATGAAATGGGTTTAACTGATTAAATAATTATTTTTATTTTATTTTATTTATTTGTTTCTTGGACTCCAGAAATTGAACTCACTGGCTCTGTGATGCTGAGCTATATTGCTGGCTCTTAATAATCATTTTTAGAAAGAGAGTATCTTAGAAGGTACTCAGTTAAAAAACTTTTATTGGAAATAGTCATGTGTTAAATTATGACCACAAAAGATATGGGTTGAGTTTTTTACCTAAAAGGGAATTGGATACTAATGAAAGAATTTTACTGAGATCTCTGAAATTAACCAACTTGATTGATGAAATGACATGTTGTGTTTAATCCATGTACAGAAATAACAAATGACAGCACACTCTCTCTGTATCTGAAGGATCAACTAATGTAGTAAATTATGGTAATCAATTTCCTTGGGGTGGGTGTACTGCTAATACTGCTAATTGTATTTCAGATAATTGTTAACATAAATGACCTACAAATTTCTTACCTATCTGTCTTTCAGACAAGGCTTTTCTTTATTGTGGTTTTAAATTGCTTAAGGTGAACTAATTTGAACTTATAAGATGCATCTAGCAGAACCGAACCTTACAGTGCTTATGATACTCACTAGCTTGTGCCACATACTTAGTTGGCATTCTTCCCTTACTCTGAAAATAAGACATATGTTCCTAAAGGAAAATAAATATTTCTTTCTTTTTTTCCTGGAAATTTCAACTTAGAGTCCTTTTGAGGGATGGACTTTGCTGTATTTACATTTGGTTTTTACTGATATCTTTTGCTGGCCTGTCACAGTTCATGACTCTGCACTTTGAAAAGAAGAAGAGATTCGGAGTCATGTCCACGTGAAACTCCAGAGGCCCAGGGCGCATACCTTAATGGAGACCCCTCGGCAGAAGAGTGTCTCGTCAAGACGCTCCAAACTGAAGCTCCAGTGGCTTTTTATTGATAGAAGCAGGAAGGACAAGGGAAAGGCAGAGTGGTCTGTTACATGCCTGACCACCGCACCGCCCTAAGTGATGGGCCAGAGTGAGGAGAGGACAAAGGCCAGAACAGTCAGTGCTTAGGGTCACGTGTTTGATTGCACCTGGATCTGTGGTGCTGCACCCTGGCTTTTACTCTCTAACTATGCACTGTGGGGGATTTAGGGCCACAGGCCCCAAAAGTCCTTTACCTCTGCACGGCCATCTCATACCTACCCCTGGTCAATGCTACCACAGCAAAAAGTAAAGATTTTAATCTAAGCCAGTGGTGCTTCAGTCTAACTGGCTTTTAAGATAGAGTTACATGTGGTTTTATTTTTACTTAATGTATACATCACTTATGGGCTTGTCTTAGAGTTGTTTAAACACCTTTTGCTGAAAACTGTCTCTTTTCTCCTCTGAATTACCATGCACCTTGGACAAGATCAGAAAAACAATATAATTTTGAGAATATTTAATAGACATCGTCTGTGAAATGAAGCTAGTGTAGGCATTTTTTGAAAGATTTTTTTGAAAATTTTCAATGTTTAAACACTTACCTGGTCAGTACTTCATTTTATTTATTTATTTATTTATTTATTTATTTATTTATTTATTATACTTTGCTCATGTTAAGGAACTTGTCATAATATCAATTGTTCATAATATTTGGGTAAATTAGTGTGGCTCTATAGGAAACAGGAAGCCTGGGAGTGTTGCATACCTATAATCCCAGCACATGGAGACTGAGGCAGGAGGATAGCCAGCAGTTCAAGGCCAGCCTAGCATACATAATACAACATAGTATAAAAAATTTTAAAAATCAGAAAGGAAGTTTGTCAGAAAATTAAAACTACAATAGTCTTACTCCCACTGCTGTGTATGCACATAAAGGAAAATAAATCAGTAGGTGAAAAAGACCTCTGCATCTCCACATTGGTTGCAAAATTATTCAAGAAGTCTTGAATAATTCAGATGAGACCACAGTGAGGAGATTGGAGAACACCGTGCAGCAGAACCATGTCAATTGCTATTTTTACATTTTTGAGGAATGTCTATACCGAATTTCATAGTGGTTGTACTTGCCGCCACCCAATGCGGCTCCTGAGGTTCTTGGGGTTAAGGACCAGCAAGAGGATGAGAAAAATAAAGAAAAGACAAAGCTGGGGTCAGGTGGAGCCCTTATCCTCCTGATGGGAGGAAAGGAACTGCTCAACCAGTGCAGCATGTTTATTTATACCCTCCACAGAAGAGTAACAATTTCAACACCACTGCTTAGCAACCTGTTCCCCTGGCAGGCCTGGGCCCCTGCCTTCTCAGTGCTGGAACAACTTTACATAGTCTGTTTTGGTCTCTCTGCTTTTTCTGGGCTGGACTTACTTTAGCTCCACACACGTGATCAATCTCCAGCTTCCACAGCTCCGCTCCCAACAGTACTAGTTTACATGCTAAACTATTTAGAAACATTCTCCCCCCACCCCAAACCTCACCAGCACTTGGTTTTGAGTTTCTAATGTTAGACATTGTTTTTATAGCAAGATGAAATCTTCACAGTATTTTGTTTTTCATTTCTCAAATGACTATAAATGCTGGATATTTTTATGTGCTTATTGGCTATTTGAACTTTTCTTTGGAAAAGTGTTTTAATTTTAATTACCCATCTTTTGATTGGATCTTTTAACTTTGGTGGTCTAATATTTCTGAGATTTTTGTAGCCTAGATATTAGATTTCTATCCAAGCAGTAGCTAGCAAAAGTTTCCTCATGCCATAGGATGTATCTTCACCCTGTTGGGCGGTTTCTTTCCTCTGCAGGTATTTTAACTCAGTATAATCCCTTGTGCTGATTCTTGTTGTTTCTTGCACAATTGCTGTTCTGTTCAGAAAGTACTTATCTCCAAGAGTTTTACCTGTTTTATCTTCCAGTAGATTACATATTTCTGCTTTACTCAGTCTTTAAGCCATTTTGATTTTATTCATTCAAGGTAATGGATACTGGTCTAGATTCATTTTTCTGCATGTGAATAACTGATTTTTCCTAGCAGCATTTATTAAACAGGCTTTTTACCAGCATGTGTTTTGGTTGCTTTGTCAAAGATCAGATGACTGAATGTGTCTGGGGTGTTTCTGCTTTCTCCTTTCTGTTTAATTGCTTAACATGTCTGGTTTTATGCTAATCCCATGCTGCTATCACTGTAGCTTTGGAATATAAATTGAAATCCAACCCAAGCTACTTCCTGCTCTTGTTCTGTTTTGACTGCTGTCTTTTCTGATTCCATATAAATTTTAGGACATGGACTGAAATTGCGTTAAAGATATATATCTATATATATCTATATATATCTATATATATCTATATATATCTATATAT
>PVJX010012969.1:0-48722 GCA_004027295.1 Dolichotis patagonum | reverse complement strand
AGCTGCTCATTCTCTGACCTCTTATCCTTCTCCTCACCTCTATCAGAGCACTGAAGAGGCTGAGGACTAGAGTCAGGCAGCGTGAGTTTGAGTCTTGAGTCTGCACTAGGCTTTGATGGCAATTCACATAGGTAATGTTGTGTACCTCCATGTCCTGTCCTGTGAAATGGGTATAGAACATTACCTGTCTCACAAGCCATTGTGAAAATGAAAGGAGTCAACAGTCACGTTCTTAGCGTAAGTTCATGGCACACTCAGTTCTCCACAAATGACATCAAGGATGAACAGTGTAGCCTTTACCACCCTGTAGTATAGCTTGGTTCTCAGTACTTTCCATGCCTTCTGAAACCTGCCAGGGGAGAGAAGCCCAGCACGCAGTTCCAGGTCCATTGCAGCACTAGTCACAATAGTCCAGATATGGAGCTGACCTGCCTGTCCGTCGGGAGATTCGGATAAGGAAAATGTGGCACACATCTACCGTAGAACACTGTTCGGCCTTATAAGGAAGGGAATCCTGTCGTGTGCATCCACATGGATAGACCTGGAGGGCACTATGTCAAGTGAAACAAGCCATGGACAGAAAGACAAAAGCCCCGTATGTGTTCTGACTCATCTGTGGAATCTAGAGAAGTGGAGGGTAGAATGGTGGCTACCAGAGGTTGGGGAAGGAAACATGTTGTTCAACAAGCACTAAGTTAACTGGACAGAATGAGTCAGTAAGTTCTGGTGTTCTGTTGCATAGCAGGGTGACTATTGTAAATAATAATTTGTAGGTTCAAAATAGCTGGAAGAGGGCTGGGGGTGTAGCTCAGTGGTGGCATGCTTGCCTGACATATGTGAGTCCTAGGTTTGATCACTGGCACCAAGTGGTGGGGTGAGGAGTTATGATTGGTTTACCAGTCAGCAAAGCTTCACAGTGTGACCCTAGCAAGAGCTGGAGGTGATCTACAGAACAGGGAATCTACTTCCCATTGGAGGTTGTCACTGGGCAGCACTACTTTGGAAGGCAGTCTGCCAGGCCTATTAAAATGTAAATCATACACTTCCCCTGTGCCCCAGAAATTCTCTGTCTCAGAAGCCCTGTTACTGATAGCAAGAGACGCGGAACAATCTAAATGTCCATCCACAGAGTGTGGCTGATAACAGGGACCCAGGCCGTGAAGAGCAGGACACGCAACAACTAAAGAGGGTGACGTGGGTCTACAAGCTCATCAGAGGATTTTAGACTGGAAAAAGTAGTTTATAGCTTGGTATTTTACTGTTAGTAAAACAACATCAAAAGCTAACTGTGGGGGCACATGCACACATGCACTTCCGCTCTGTGCTCCCCAGAATCGTATGCCTAAGAAGAAGTGCCCGAGAAGTCTGAGGGACAAGCATAATGACAGTGACTTCTTCCAGCACTCCAGAACCACGGATGGCGTTCTGAGAGGACTTTAACCTTATAAGGGAGATTTTCATCACTGGTGTCAATAACAAGAAGCCAAACCACAGCTGGGTTTTGAAGGAGGTGATCAATAGGCTCCGTTGCCGGGAATGGCCTGCCCGTTGAAATGGGACAAGCCAAGCAAGCGTCACTTCTGAATGCCTGCACTACGCCCCCCTGCCTCCCAGACTGGGGCTGTGCTCCCTCACAGGCACCTGGCCCGTGGGGTTTGCTCAGGCAGAAATCCGTACCCATCGGCTGAGCAGACTGTGCCTTCCAGAAATGGAACTGGCCTTGCCCAGGCTGGCCTTGCTGTCCGGAGCCACACCAGTCCTCTGGTCACACGGAACACTTCGGGATTTCAAAGCCAGTGCGTGCTCTGCCTGAAATGAGAACAGTCAAACCCAGCTGGGTCCAGTGCTGGGACCCTGGGAGTTGAAGGGAACAGGTCCCTCCTGTCTCACTACTGATCCCTTTTTTGGACTCTTTCGTCAGTAAGATCTTCCTCCAACAGCACTGGAGGTTTCTGAGCCTCATTCTTCACTTTCCAAACCTCATTCTGAAACCAGCCCTTGTTGAGCCATTCCCCAGGGGCGGGAGGGCTTCTAATTTCAGCTCCACGGCAAGGTGACAGGTGAATTTTAGAAGCTTGGGGCTGGGGAGCTGGTTCACTTATGTACATAAAATTAAACAGAATGCACACATGATAAAGGAAAAATTCAAACCGCATAAAAGGAAATACAGGGAGAAATAAGTTTCTCTCTCATCCAGACACTTTAGATCCACCATTGGCAGCCTTCTGGCTAAGCCCAGGTACTCAGGTACATGTATGTGTCACTGGATAATAAATTTCCCCTCTTTTCCCCTATCTTTTCCCTCTATAAATTTTTTACACAGTTGCTGGCTAATACAAATTAAACACACTGACTGTTTTGCATGAGTTTTTTTTTTTTTTTTCATTTAACATATCTTGGCATTCGGGCCAGATCATTTTAAAAAATGTCTTAAACCTCTCATTCTGGCCAGACATGGTGGTGCACACCTATAATCCCAGTACTCAGGAAGCTGAGGCAGGAGAATCACAAGTTAGAGGCCAGCCTGGGTAACTTAGTGACTTAGCGAGACCCTGACTCAAAATAAAAAATAAAAAGGCTGGAAATATAACTCAATGCTGAAGTCCTGTGTTCAACCCCTCACACCCTAAATTAATTATAATAATTTTAAAAATAATAAATAAAATAAAATGCTCACTAAGAATAATGCTGATAGAAAGAATGTGTATAGTACTCACTGTGTTATGTAGGCATTGCCCTGCATCTGTTGGTTTAATATATATTTTACTTTCTTCATGTCTCTTTGAAGGACTTGAGTTGCATAAGTGGAAGTAACTGAAGAGACTTGTGTTGGTTAATGTTTCCGTGTGACATTGTCTCACATTGTGTTGTATCATTTGCTATCCTGAAGACCCGTGACCAGGCCAGGCCCTTTGATGGAGGCCATGAGTCGGTTCTGAAGGTAAGAAACCGAAGGAAAGAAAAACAAGAGTATCCAAAATAGGATATTTCTTAGACTATTCAGAGTGCAGTGAAAGCACTCATTTTCATCATTGCAATTTACATAGACCACTCAGAAGTGCTGTGTTTCCCATGTCGCTAACCTCGCTGCTCCTTCCACTGGCACTCGTTTCTGAGAAATGTCAGACGGCATTATTCTGGCAAAACTCAATTCAAAGAAGGAAACAGTAGTTTTTTTTATAATAAAAGTCCCCAACTTTCTGTGGGAAGTTCTAGATTCTCTTTTTATTTTAAAACATTTCCCTTAACTTTAAAAAAATTTTTTTTATCTTATTGATTGATTGATGAGTTGATTTTCTGTACTGGAGATTGAACCCAGGGCCTTTGCCCCGAACTACATCCCCAGCTCTTTTAAAAAAAATATTTTATTTTGAGATAGGGTCTTCCTAAGTCATTAATTTACCCAAGCTGGTCTCAAACTTAGGATCATTCTATCCCAGCTTCCCAGAGTGCTGGGATTACACATATGCAGTACCACCCACACTCCTGATCACTTTTTATTATGAAATAATTAAAAACTGAGAGCCAGCTTAAAAGGGAAGCATCATGAATGCCCATGACACCTCCCCCTGGCTCGGCAACTCTTCACATTTGAGGATCCATCTGTCCACGTCTGTCTCCTTCTCTATCAAGCTACCTTCCTGTGGAGGCACAGAAAGCAATGTGCAGATCTGATGACAAACACTGCCACGTGCTTCAGCAGATGCCCATCTACTAAAAAAAAAATGGACATTCTGGGCTGGAAGTGTGTTTGGCCGTATAGGGCGCAAGGTCTTTAGTTCCAACCCCACACTGAGAAGGAAAAGAAAAAAAGAAAGGAAGAAAGGAGAGGAAGAGGGAAAAGAAGGAAGATACTTTCTTACATAACATCGTTATCACACCCAAAGTAGTCAACAATTAATTGTTAATAACATCACCTAATATCTAGTCTACATGCAATTATTTCCCATTATTCTCAGGAGTTTTTCTCCTTGTCTTCTTTCCAATCAGAATCCAACGGAGGGTCAGGTTTTGTATTTTTCTATTTCTTCATCTTTTTTTTTTTTAATCTAGAGTAGTTCTCTGTTTTTGCTCTTTTATCTTTTCTTTTCCTTTTTGGTTCTGTTTGACACGTATTGATGAAGAGGCTTGGAATGTCCCATGTCTGGTTTTTCTGATGGTTTTCTCTGGTGCTGTTGAACTCATTTCTCTGTGCTCTGGGAGTTCCCAGAGGCCAGCTTGTTCCCCACGAGTGTCCCCAAGGGAGGTACACTGCCCCCTTTGTAATTAGTGTCACATCTGGGTAATGCTTTGGTGCTCTGTGAACACCCTGGTCCCAAACAGAAAGGGTGACTTTAGTACTTGTTGATGGTCCTTGAGAGAAATAAATGTCACACTTGCAAGCTGGTTTTCTAAGCCTACCATCTCTGTTTGTATAGGAAAGCTTTCCTCTTTGCTGTGGTTTAATAAGTGCTCCCTCAAAGGCCTATGTGTTAAAAACTTGGTTCCCAGCCTTTGGCACTATTGGAAGGCGGTGGAATTGTTAAGAGGTGGAGCCTAGTGAAAGGAGTTAGGTCCCTGGAGGTGCGCCCTCCATGGGAGGTGACATGGCCCCATTCTCCTTTTCTTCTTGGTTTCCCAACTGCCATGAGGTGAACAGTTTTCTTAGCGACTTGCTCCTAACACGACGTACTCTGCTACCACAGACCAAAGCGATAAGCCAAGTGATCATGGACTAAAATCTCTGAAACCATGAGCAAAATGAAAACTTTTCTCTTTTTTGGGAAGGGGTATTTGCTGGGAATCCAGGGCCACACACTTACTAGGCAAGTATTCTACTCCTAAGCTACACTCCAAAGTCTTCAGATCTTTTCTCTTTTTAAATGATTCTCTCAAGTATTTCGTTACAGTAATGGAAAGCTGACACATTTTTGTATCCCCTTCCGAAAAAAATATCTAGAAAATGACCATGAACGCTATAACATTTTCACATCCCAGAATTATCTTGACAAGGTCACTTTCACATTTTTATTTTACGAAGATAAGAATACAGTTAAAGCTCTGAAGTTTCCCTTGCTCCTTAACTCTATGACACTTTCCTTACCAAAAGGAGTCACCATCGTAAATGTGGCTCCAGCTTCCAAGCCTGTTTTTATGCTGTTATAAGCACATGTTTCTCTTTTTTTTTTTTTTTTTTTTTTTTTTTGCGGTACTGGGGATCGAACTCATGACCTCGCACTTGCCAGGCAGGCGCTTATGCCACTGAGCTAAATCCCCAGCCCAAGCACATGTTTCTCTATGAGCAATACTGTAAACAGTGTTATTTTCTATGAATTATTTCAAAAAATTTTCCCAACATTTGGTATGGAACTCAGGACCTCACACAAGCCAGAAAGTGTTCTACCACTGGGCTCCAGCTCCGGCTCCTAGCTTATTCCTTTCATTGCTTCTTGGGAGTCGTCTACCCTTACTTTCAACCCCTCCTCTATGGGGTAACATTTAGACTGTTTTCAAGTCCCTGCTGTCATGGGCAGCCCTGTTGTGAGCAGACCTATGCATGCCTCTTTATGCAGAATTCTGCTAGGCAAGAGGTTCCCAAATTAAATCTGAGTTTTGTGTTCTTCGCTCTCCTAATCTGGATGGATAGGGCCCACTTAATTGCTCCTGTTAGCAATGTGTTGCTGTCCCATTTCCCCAAATCCCTGTCTGCATGTCACACGGTGAGCTCTTGCCAGGCTAATAGGTGAGAAGGGGTGTCTTGTTGCTTTGATTTGCATTTCCTGAAGACTCTCGAGGCTGAGCACAGTTTAGGCTATTGAGGCAAAGGCCTGCCTCCCGGTGCCCCAAAGTTGTGTAGCCACTCACCTGCCCGGAGGAAGGAGCAGTGCGATTACAGCTGGGGTGGGGTCCATTGCTCCGGGATCTGAGTGAGAGACTGTTTTGTCCCTCCTGTAGAGATACCTGGACTCTACCCAGCCTAAGCCAGAGGAGGTGCCACATTAGCTACCAATCATGGCAAGAATGTAATTATTCTCAATTCATGGTGTCCTTATGTTTGGATAAATAGTCATACTTGCTTACCATGTACACTTGACAAATCATATTTAATCCTCTCAGGCTTTTATTCATTTTATTCCCATTTTGCTGAAAATGACATTGAGGGTCAGAGAGGAACAGGGATTTGCTAAAGTATTGGCGTTGTAAGTGATCTGTTCCTCACTCCACACACCCGCCTCATGTCCAGAGGCTCCCTCAGAGGGTAATATGGCTTCTCACGGAAAGCAGAAGGCGGCTGTGGTGCCCCTGTACCGGTTCCTCCCAGTCCCAGTGGCTCTGAGCAGAGAATTCATTTGTTAACCAAAAAGTGCAGCCTTGCACATAGCTCTCAGGTTTCTGAGTCAGGAGGCAAAGAAAGAGACAGTTAAATGCGCCCATCTCCCTGCTGCTCGGGAGGGAGGGGTGGGTTGAGGCCTTGCAGTTTTTTCTGGTTTGGGACTTGGTTTTACACAGACTGGGAAGTGGAGTTATAGAACCAAACATTCTAGAAACTTTAGATCTCTCTCTCTCTCTCTCTCTCCCTCTCTCTCTTCCCTCTCTCAAATCCTTCTTTGTACATGTGATGTTGGGCAAAGATGTAATTGCAGCATCATCAGATTATCAGATTCTAGAGGAGAAGCGTCCTGTGGGTGGGTGGCCCTTCAGGACCCCAGCCCCAGCCCACCCCCCCTTATATGTGGGAAAGCTGAGGCCATGGGCTGCCTCAGAGCACCGAAATTTTCAGTGTGTCCTCAGACCCCTCAAGGGCTCAGCACACCACATACCTACCACTATTATTTGTCGAATGAATAAATAGATGCAGAGAAACAGAAATTAAAGCAAGCAAACAAGGCTCCTGCGTTCTGATTGCTTTGGATTCTGCTGGCAGAGGCTACCAATTTGAGGAAGGAGAATCAATGAACCAGGTCCTTCGTGAGAAGGTGCCTGGGGGGAAGTCGTCAATGACTCAGTGAGTATGCACCATGCACAGACCAGTGACCCACGGAGATCCTGAGGGAGACGCACCAGGGCCAAGGACAACACTGGGACCAGCCCCTGCCACCTGCCCTGCCCTCCTGCCTCCCCACATCGAATCCGGCTCCCTGCAGCAGGCTCTCAGACAGGCCAGGGGACCGCTTTGGGATCCTCCCACCCAGGACTTTGTCCTGCTCCTCCCCCTTGTGGGTCCTCCTGTCACATTTTCAAGACCGAGTCTCAGCCCCAGCATCACCTCCTTTGGGAGAGCTTCCCTGCCCCCCTGCCCGGAGACCCCACCTAGCCACTCCCCAACATGTCAATCAGGTGAATCTCCTCCTCAGGGCTCGGCTCTGCTAGTCTAATGCCATCTGCTCCCCCAGCCAGAATGTGAGCTGCAGGAGGCCAGGCCTTCCTTGCCCCATCACTGGACCCCTGACACCTGGAGCCTGGCCCTCGAAAGTCGCTCAATCGAAAATCACTCAACACACAACTGGCAAGTGAGTGAGAGAAGGGAGGTGGCTTGGGCTGATTCTGCACTAAGGCCTTTGGTTCCCTTCAGTGGGGACCCCCCAGCTGGAAAAGGGAGCAGAGCCTGTGATATAGGTGAGGCTACTGCTGCTGGGGGGAGAGAGAGAGAGACAGAGAGAGACAGAGAGAGAGAGAGAGAGAGAGAGAGAGGGAATTAGGTTAGCAATAAGCTACTACAGTGGGTTGATCACCTACTATGAGCCTGGCACAAACTTGATTTTTAAGTCTTGCCATTCTCAGAATAAGAGGATGTTCCTATGTCCCACTTTTACAGATGAGAAAGTCAAGGTTAGAGAGACTGAGCATTTTGCAAATAGTCCAGGATGTCGTGGGGCTGGGGTTTGCTCCCACAAATCTCTGATCTCAGATCCCTTACTCTCCTCACCAGTTCTGGCCTGGTACCCACGAGAACTGGTAACTGGGCCCCAGACAGAGCCCCAACTTCCTGCCGACTCTGTTGTTCTTCTGCCTGAACCTCAGAGAGGCCAGGCAGGGTGAGAAGCAGAGACATCTGTCCACAAAGTCCGCAAATAGCAGTTGAGCTCCTCCAGTGTGCAGGGCGCTGGAGATGTGGCAAGTTTAAATCAAAAGTGCCTGCCCAGAGGAAGCCAGAGTCTGTAGAAGGCAGGGCAAGTGACAGGGCACAGCAAGTGAGGCGACAGGACCAGGAGCCGGGGTAGGGGGCAGAGGGCCTGGGCGGTGGTCAGGCAGCCTCTCTTCCAAGGTGATGCCAACTTCAAAGGTCCCCACAAAGCACAGTGCACTCAGGAGAGTGGACTTAGCATCGCAGTGGAGTAAAGGATCTATGGGGGTGCACTGGGAGTAGGGGAAATTGTTTATTGAATGATTGAAATATTCAGCTCCTGGAGCAGACAAGGACCCTCTGAACAGAGACAGATTGGACCAAGTTAGTGCCCTGCTTGGGAAAAAAAATATGGTCTCTGGTGCAGCCTGTCTCATAGAGAAGGGGGAACGTGAATCCCTGATGGTTAGCAAGCCGAAGGGCGCGGCAGATGAAACAGGCAGAGCAGTGCTTCCAGGCTGCAGATGCAGAATACAAATTTGGGGTAAAGGAGGGGGAAAAAACCACTTTAGATCTTTCTTGTTGCAAAACTTGAGCTCAAACAACTGCTACCACTGGCGCTTCATTTCTAGTTTCTTTCTTTTTCCGTGTAAGTGGGGAGTTAGCTCTGGTAGCGGAGGGCTAACCTGGGTTAGGGCCCCTAAACCCACATAGGTGGTCTGATCTGGTTGTCTTGGCTCTGGATCCAGAGCGGCAAAGGATGCAACTCCCCAAAGTAGGAATGGAGAGGTGCTGCTCCAGCTGCGTTCCAGGAACCACAGCCTGACATTTTGTGTTTTGTTTTGTTTTACTGGAATTTCGTGTCAGCATTCTGTTACTGTAACAAAATACTTGAGATAATCAAATGACAGTCAGTGTCAGCTCTTGGGAAACTCTAATGGCTTCTTATTGTCCCCGTGCTCTTTAATATTATATGTAGTCAAAATCTTAGCAATAATCTACAGGGATCACTCTCTCTACCTGCAGGTTCCACATCCACAGATTTCACCACACTTGGATTGAATATGTTTGGGAAATAATTGCATCTGCACTGAACATGTGAGACTACATTTTGTTATTACTCCTTAAACAACATGATGCCTTTTAATATAGTGCTTATGTTATATTAAGTACAATATGTAATCTAGAAATGATTTAAAATATAAAGAGGATGTGGGTAGGTATGCAAATATGTGCTTTTTTCTTGCTTTTTTCTTTTTTGAGACAAGGTTTCATTATATAGCCCAAGCCGGCCTCAGACTCATGGTGACCCTCCTTCCTCAGCTTCCAGAATGCTGGGACTGCAAGGGTGCACCACCGTGCCCAGCTTACTATTCCATTTTGTATAAGGGACACAAACATATATGGACTGTAGTATGGCGAGGTGGTTTCCCAGAAACAACTACTGACAGATAGAGAAGAATGTCTTATAATAGCAAGCAGTTAAGCAAGGTTTTGCTTTTTCTTTTTTTAATTGTACGTGTTTGTGATACACAATGAATACATACACTGTAGGAAGTTGACACATATATGTATCACATCTTAATTTTGCTTCATCCTCATCCTTCTCTCCTTTCCTTCTCTCTCCCTTTTACATCTCCAGAAGGTTTTCCATCCTGTGTCCTATCATCTATCTTTTTATTTTGCACCTCACTTTATTTACTTTGGGTTTCTCATATAAGAGAAACTATGCAATAGTGACTTTTTTGTATCTGGTTTAATTCATTTAGCATTATGGCCTCAAGGTGCATCCACTTTTCTACAAATGATTCAAATTTATCCTTCTTTGTAGCTGAATAGTACTCTATTGTGCATAAATACTACCTTTTCCTTAGCCAATCGTCTGTTAATGGACATATAGGTCACTTTCAAAATGTAGCTATTATGAGTTGTGCTGCTATAAACAAGGATATACATATATCCCTGTAATATGATGTCTTTTTTCTTTTTTTCTTTCTTTTTCTCTTTTTGAAACAGGGTCTCACTATGCAGTTTGGGCTCATCTTGAACTCATTTTGTAGCCCAGGCTGGCCTCAGACTCACAGCAATTCTCCTGCCTGAGCCTCCCAAGTGCCGGTAATACAGGCGAGAGCCACCATGCGCAGATAATATGATGTCTTTAATTCTTCCAGGAAGATACCTAGAAGAGATATTGCTGAATCAATGGAATTTCGAGTTTTAGTGTTTTGAGGAGTCTCCATAGTGATTGTACTCTTTTACATTCCCACCCACAGTGTAGAAGAGTTCCTTTCCTCTCAAAACCTCACTAGAGTTGGTAGTTTTTTGACTTCTTGATAAGGACTATTTTCTCTGGAGCAAGATAGAATCTCAGTGTTTTGCTTTGAGTTCCTCTGATGACCAAAAATGCTGAACATGAGCCAGGTGTGGTGGCTCACCCCTATAATCCCAGCCCTCAAGAGGCTGAGGCAGGAGGATCATTTATGAGTTTAAAACCAGTTTGGACTACAAAGTAAGTTCAAGGCCAGCCTAAACCGCATAGCCAGACCTGTCTCAAAAAGACAAAAAAAAAAAAAAAATGCTGAACACTCTTCAGTGTATTTGTTGGCCATTTGTATTTCTCCTGAGAAGTGTGTCTTCATTTCAGTTTCCTGTTTTTTTTTTTTAATTTTTTTTTTAATTTTAAAGGGGTAAAATTAAACTCAACAAATGGGACATAAGAAAGCATAAATTTCAAAGCTAGACACCAAGATCTTCACTGTCTATCACAGTGTCTCTTGTTTTCTTCCAAATAGTTGTCCATATCTTTGCATATGGAGAATTCATACAAAACCACATAGTCAACCTCACAAAAGATGTCCAGATCACTGGCTTCCACTTGCTAAGAGGGAGGGAAGTATGACACGGGACAGGACGGCATGAGATGTTTGATTCTCAGCCCACATGCCAGCAGGCTCACAGCCGCTCATCAAAGAGGGGAGTAGTTGCTTGCTTTCCCGGCACCCCAGGTCCCAGCATGGCTCAGGTCCCAGGAGACACCAGTCTCCCTCTCTGGGCCGCCGAAGCCCAGTTTCCTAATTTTTTTATTGGTCTCTTATTTGGGAAGGTCCAATTTGGAGGGTGTTCGGTATCCTCGAACCGTATCCGTTCGGTATCCTCGGTTAATCCTCGGAGGAGTAACTGGCAAACTTTTTTTTCTCACTCTGAAGGTTGTCTTCACTCTGCTGGTTTTTCCCTTGCTGTGCAGAAGCACAGCAAAGTTTAGGATAATCCCAGTTAGTTTAGTATAATCCCAATTGTTGATTCTTGGTGTTATTTCCTGTGTATTTGGGGCTCTGTTCAGAAAGCCCTCGCCTATGCCTCATCTTCCGGAGATTTACCTATTTTATCTTCCAGAAGACTAAGCATTTCTGCTTTAATATCTAGGTCTTTGATCCATTTTGATTTTATTTTAGTGCATGGTGAAAGGTATGGTCTAGACTCATTCTTCTGCCTGGATAGCCAGTTTTTCCAGCACCATTTGTTAAAGAGGTTGTCTTCTCCAGTGTGTGTTTGATCAGGTGGCTGAATGGGCCTGGGGTTGTTTCTTTATTCTCCATTGTTTCCTTGATCCCAATACCACGTTGTTTTATCACTGAAACTTTATAATATAACGTGACATCCAGGCTCGTGATGCCTCCTGCCTGGCTCTCGTTGCCCAGGATTTCTTTTCTGATTCTGGGCCTCTTCTGGTTCCCTACAAATTTCAGGATTGTTTCTTTTCCAGTCCTGTGAAGAATACTGTTGATATTTTGATTGGCATTGCAATAATCTGCATATCCATTTTGTAATATGGTCATTTTGACTGTCTTGGTTCTATGTCTCCAGGAACAGGGGATGACTTCCCATTTTCTGATGTCCTTGTCAGTCTCCTTTTCCAGAGTACTGTACTAAAATTATTTTGTCTAATTGCTCCAAGACTTCACATACTATATTGAACAGTAGTAGTGCAAGTGGACATCTTTGTCTTGTTCTTCATTTTAAAGGAAATGTTTTCAATGTTTCTCCATTTTGTGTGATGTTGGCAATGGGTTTGTCATGAATGGCTTTTTTCTGGTTTGAGGTAAGGTACTTCTGTACCTGTTTTTGTCAGGGTTTTTATCATGAATGAATGTGGAATTTTTGCCAAAGATTTTTTCTGTTTGTATTGAGATGATCATGCTATTTTTGTCTCTGCTTCTGTTTATGTGATGTGTTATATTTATTGCTTTCTGTAGCTTAAACCTTCCTTGCATCCCTGGTTTAAAGCCAACTTGATGTATGATTTTTAAATTATTTGTTGTGTTTTCTCTGCCAGTATCTTACAGAGGCTTTTTGCATCTATATTCATTAGGAAAATTGGCCTGTAGTTTTCTTTTCTGTCTTTCTTTCTCCTCCCCGCCCCCCATCATTAATTCCTTATCTAGTTTTGGGATTAGGATAATGCTAGCTTCCTGAAATAAGGTTGACAATATTCCTTTCCTTTCAATTTCATTAAAGAGTTTGGGAATTACTGGTATTAAATCTTTTTGCAGTCCTGTAGAATTCTGTGGCCCTGTCTATGTTATTGCCTATTATTGGTCTACTCAGGGTTTTTATGCTTTCTTGGGTCAATTTTGGTAATCCATGTGTCTGGAAATTTCTCCATTTCTTCTAGGCTCTCCAATTTATTGGAAAATAAATTTTCAAAGTAGATTCTTATCATTGTTTGGATTTAGGTGGTATCAGTTGTGACAAACTTTTTCATTTCTACTTACATGGAGATGATTCCTTCACCTTGGTAAGTCTGGCTAATGTTTATACTTTCAAAGAACCAACTGTGACTGATAGATCCTTTTAATCTTAATTTCATTAATTTCCACTCTGATCTTTATAATTTATTTTCATCTATTAATTTTAGACTTGGATTGCTTTTGTTTTTCTAGGATCTCGAGATGCAATATTAGGTTATTTATTTGGGATTTCTCTATGCTTTTAGTGTGGCAATTCACAGATATAAACTCTTCTTTTTTTTAGGCAGGGGAGAATCAGCAAGGAAACCACCTCCATCTCCCACCCCCAAACCCCCACCATAAGCAACTGGACACAATGCAGGCTGAGATGACAATAACTGTAGTAGGGAAGCAAACTGACATTTGTGTTGTTTGATTGACTATGGAAGCCTGAGGTTGGTAGTCTGAGTGACTGTTTAGAGGATAACAATATTCAACACAGTAACAATTGTGGATTTCCTACTGTCCTATCACTGCTGTGTTTTGTTTCATTTTACTGTTCTGTTTATTATATTTAAAATCAAAAAATAAAAACCTTTCCTTTTAGAAATGCTTCCATTGTGTCTCATAGTTTTGGGTATATTATACTTCTATTTTCATTTGATTCTAAAGCTTCTCATTTCTTCCCTGATTTCTTCTGTGACCCACTGATTATTTAATAATGTATTACTTAATCTGTATGTATTTATGTAGTTTTCTGTGGTGCCTTTTGTTGCTGGTTCCCACTTTCTTTCTGCTATGATCTGATAATATGCAGGGGATTATTCCAATTCTTTTTTGTTTATTGAAGCATGCTTTATGGCCAAAGATATGGTTTATTTTACAAACAAGTTTTGTCTGCTGCTGAGAAAAATGTCTATTCTGTTGTTGTTGGATGAAGCAGTGTAGATATCTGCTAAGCCCATCTGTTCAGTGGAGTGGTTTGACTCCAATATTTGTTAACTTTTTGTCTGGTTGGCCTGTTTATTGTGAGAGTGAGGCATTGAAGTCCCCTGATATGATCGTGTTGCTGTCTACCTGTTTTTTTATGTCCAATAATATTTTACAAAGTTACACACCAACATTTGGTGGGTAAATGTTTACAATTGTTATCCCTCCCTGCTGATTCTTTCCCTTTACTAGTATGAAGTAGCCGTCATGGTCTCTTCTGATCAGTTCTGGCTTGAAGTCTGCTGTATCTGAAAATAAGATGGCTATTCCTTCTTGCTTTCAGGCTCTGGTTGCAAGGGGTAGTGTTTTCCACTTTCCCTTCAGTCTATGAGCTTCCTTTTGGATGAGGTGTGTCTACTGTAGGTAATATATGGTCGCATTTTGTTTTTTGGCCCAACACATCAGTCTGTTTTTTGACTGGGGAGTTGAGATCAGTAATACTGAAAGTATTATTATACAGTGTTTACTAAATCTTGTCACTACACTATTTTTCCAATACTGATTTCTTTGTCTATGTTTTTTCCTTTTGTTTTACTACCCTCCCAGTTAGAGGTACAATATATTTTCCTTTGGGCTCTGATGCCGGTGGCCCTCCTGTCTCAGTGTAGGATTCCCTTAAGTATTTTCTGCAATATAGGTCATGTAGTTCTTTAGAATCTCTTTGTCATATGAAGTCTATTTTGAAGGCTAATTTTGCCTGGATTGACAATTATTTTCTTTTAGGGCTTAAAAGACTATTCCACGCTCTCCTAACCTTTGAAGTTTATGCTGGAAAGTCCATGATTATTTTGATAGCTTTGCTTTTATGGAGTTACTTTCTATTTTTCTCTTACAGCTTTTTTTTCCTTTTGTTGAATTTCTGGAATTTTGATTATGACGTGTTGTGGAGTGGTTCTTTCTGCTTGTGTCTATGTGTGGCCTCTTGTACTTGAATTCTTTCCCTAGATTTGGAAAGTTTTTGCATAGTTTCAGTGATAAACTTTTATGCCCTTTGATTCATCTTCTGATGTTTCTGTTTCCCTATAGTGCTGGGGTTGGTTGTTTGGAGTCAGTTAGCAGCTAATTCATCCTGTTTGTCTGGTATTGTGTCATTTTTAGAGAACCACTGAGTGCGTGAGCCTACATCCACCTTGCCTTCTATTTCTGACCCTCTGTCTCATGTTGGTCAAATGTGTTACTTATGCTTCCCATTAAATTTCCATATCTTGAATTCCTGCTTGCTTTCTTTTCATCGCTTTTAATTCTCTACAATTGTCATCACTCATAACTTGTACTGTCTCATTTAACTCAATTCATTTGTTCATTGCTTCGTTCAGCTCATTGAATATTTTATTAACAAAATGCTCCCTGGGGCCAGGGGTTTAGCTCAATGGTGTAAGTGCCTGCCTGGCAAGTGTGAGGTCGTGAGGTCGATCCCCATACCAAAAATAAAATAAAATAAAATAAAATACTCCCTAAACATCTTATGTGTTGCTTCTTTTAGTTCTTCAAACATTTTCATCAGTTGGTTTTTTAGTTCTTTACCTGTAGCTTCCTCTGTGTCGGTGCCCATGAGATCAGTTTTTGGGGACTTAGGGGGTTTGGGAGGGTCATGTTACCTTGTTTTCTCAAGTTGTTATTATTTTAATCTTTGGGTGGAAAATCATAGTGGAGAAATTGTCACTAGTGTGGTAGTCTCTTAGTTAGATTTGACTTCCTGTGGTGTTTATACCTTTCTTCAACTGACGCAGTATAATAAAATCAGTCTGAGTTGCTATATCATAAGACAGCAATTATCAGTTATATCAGCAACAATAGAACCAACCATATGTAAATTTTATAATTTAGAACTTGTTCTACACCTCTTTTCCTCCTTGTCAAATCCAGAAAGACAATGGTTTGGAGCTGAGGACTAGTAGGTTGAGAAGTAGAGGATGAGGGAAAAGAGTGAAGAAGAAGAAAAAAGAGAATATAGCTTAGAAACAGGGGGAGAAGACAGCAGAGTTAACAAAAAATGACATTAAGGACAGAGATGGAAGTTTGGTAGTGATCATTTTTTTCAATTTTTGTTTTGTTTTGTTTTGTTTTGTTTTTTGGAACAAGGTCTTGCTATGTAGTTCAGTCTGGCCTTGAAATCACTATGCACCCCAGTATGGCTTTGAACTCATGGTAATCCTCCTGCCTCAGTTTCCCTAGTGCTGGGATTACAGATATGTAGCACATTTGGCCCTTTCCTCTTTTTAAATTGTCTCAAGTATTTTGTCACAGTAATGTAAAGCCAACTCACATCCTGACTTTGCATTCTAAAGGAGGCCTAGCCCTCACCTAACACACTTGAGACCTTGTATTCATAGTCTCTTAAATGCGCCCTGTTCTTCCCCATACACCTTTACACAACTTTAAACCAGTAGGGAGTATCCCTTGTTTGAAATGGAGTCTTAAATGTTTCATATTTTAGAGTTTTTGTATTTGGGGATATATATGTACATATATATATGCAATTTGCATATACTTTAGAGCATCCTCAGTGCTGCAGAGGTCTGACAATTTTGAGTGTCAAGCTCTGGGAAGGCTAAGCTGTGTTGGTTGCAGCTCCGCAATAAGTAAGTAGCTGGTTACCAGAGGTTTATTGGAAAGCTGTGGGCCAGAGAGTAGAGAATCGACATGAGGAAGGGACAGCAGCCAGGAAAGAGCACGTCACTGGGGCAGCAACCACACGGGCAGCTGGAGCACGGTCCTATGAGGAAACTAGGAAATAGTGTGAAACTTATATGCAGTCATGAGGGGCTGGGCATTTACCCACCATTCTTCTCTGTCCTCTTGGCCACAGGCTGTTCCCAGGCACGTGAAACGCTGGCACTTCTGCCTTAACCTGTAGGCAGGCAGCGTGGCAACACCCAGTGTCAGCAAGATGGGTCCTGGTGACTGGAAACTTCTGGGGCCCAGTGCAGCAGGAAGACATGAAGGTGCTTCCTGAGGGGCCCTGCCAGGACCTCCTTGGATTTGACCATTTGTCCCCAGCCCCTGTCATGGAGCCTGGCTAGTAGCAGGAAGTCCACGAGTATTTGTCAAATACTAGAATTTTCAGAACCCATCTTCAATGGGGCTCCTCACGTTATCGAAGACTACCTTTCTGTTGGCAGGCCCTGTGGAGGTGTGCCGGAGCTTTGCATAGCGGTGTGACCCAGGGAAGGTGCCAGGGCGGGAGCCCGTCTCAGCCGCATCCTGTGGAAGAGAGGACGCTGGGTGACAGACTACACACACTCTGTCCTAAGAGGTTATCCTGTGCAGGCTTCACCCACCAGGAACCCTCCAGACGGGGCTGGCTGCTTCACCAGCGCCATTCAAAGGCTGTCCCAGGGGGAGCAAGCTTCCCATCACACTCCTTCAGAAGAAACGCATCTGCCCTCAAAGCACCCAGTCTTGTTGAAAAGACAAGTCATCACTCTACCTAGAGCTGGACAAGGGCCAGGGATTTAGCTCAGTGGCAAAAGTGCCTGCCTGGCAAGTGCGAGGTCATGAGTTCGATCCCCGGTATTGCCAAAAAAAAAAAAAAATCTCTCCCTAGAGCTGGATAAAAGGACCACATCTGAGAAAGATCTCTTTCTCTCTGTTTTTTTCTTTTTTTTTTTTTTTTTTTTTGTACTGAGGATTGAACTCATGACCTTGTGCCAGGCACTTACACTGCTGAGCTAAATCCCTGGCCCTAAGAAAGAGATCTCAAGACATAAAGACTCAGATGCTACTCTTAGGCGCACACCTGTAATCCTAGCACTTAGGAAGCTGAGGCAGGAGAATCACCATGCATACAAGGCCAGCCTAAACTACATAGTGAAATCCTGCCTCAATCAATCAATCAATAAAGAAATAAAATAAGAAGTAAAGAGTCAAATGCTACTCTCAGGTGGCTGAGCTCACTCCAGGCCATCAGAACAAGGAGGACCCAAGGCAAAAAGACATATATCTGAAGTTCCACAACTTTTAACACATGGACCCTTAGGAACATTTATCCAAACCACAACAGGGACAATTCCTGGACCTTCTCTACTGGAACTACAGGTTCCCCCAGCCCCTGGGGAGGGAGATACTGGGTGTCCCGGGGCTGGGCTGATGTTCTCCTGGCCAAGGCTGAGACACTTCTAGAAAAGGCACAGGCAGAAGGAGCCACAGCTCACAGCTGCAAAGCATCTGAGGCCCCACAGCCAAATAAACTCTGCCTGACCTCGTTTTTGTTAACTAAAATTTTAAAAAATCCTTAGGAGATGGCGTGTATGTGTATGATCGGTGTGTGTCTTAAAGGACTTTTGCAGATGGGTCAGGAGCACAGCAGCCCCTCGCTCTAGAAGCAGAACATGTCCTCTTCTCTGAACCCCTCAGCCCAGGCAGAGGGTGACGCCGCTCTAACTCCCAGCACCCCAGGCTGCCTCTGCCCCCTGTCCTTGATGTACCTGAGTGATAATCGCAGTTTCTGTCTTGTTTCGGTTTGGTTTGGTTTGCGTTGTTTGTTTAAAAACTGGTGCTTCATGATGTTGCCTAGGCTAAATCTTAAACTCCTGGGCTTAAATCTTATCCTCTTGTCTCAGCCTGCTTAGTACCTGGGACCACAGGCACATGTCACCGTGCTTTGTTTCCACTTTTGATTTTTTTTTTTTTTTGGTACTGGGGATTGAACTCATGACCTCGCATTTACCAGGCAGGCGCTTATGCCGCTGAGCTAAATCCCCAGCCCCTGTTTCCCACTTTTAAATTTCTTTTAAAAATTATTAATTTTTCTTGTTTTAGTACTGAGGCTGGAACCAGGGCCTGGTGTCCGTTAGGCAAGTGCCCTCCTGAGTAGCTCCAGCTCGATACTTTTAAAATCAATTTTTAATTTTGGAGTGATTTCAAAGTACCAGAAAAATTGACAAGATCTGATAAAGTTAAGCGTTAACTGAAAGATGCTAGTCTCTGTTGGGTTTCACCAGTGCATCTCTCCCACGTTCCTTACCTGGTCTCAGGTCTCACGCACTAATTTAGTGATCCTGTTTCCATGGTGGCCAACCTGTGACAATTTCTCCACCCTCCCTTGCTTGTCCCATGACGGACAGTTCAAATAAAGGCAGGAAAGGGCTCAGAGCACAGCTGGGCGCCCCTTTGCAAAGGAGCCGGCCTAGGGCCACCAAGCAAACTGAGCAGCGGGCCAGCCAGGAGGGCGCGCCTACAGAAAGCTGTGTGTCCAGCTTCCCTGGTTCTTCTGGTTGTTGGGAAGAGGTCCCTGGCCTCCCAGCTGGCCCCTCAAGAGGGCTCCTGGGGACTCAGGGCAAGTCTTGCCCCAGTACCATGAGGGACCTGCCAAAGGGGACTGAGAGAATCTGGACCTGTGTCCCCTGCGCCTGGCAGGGGTGGCAGAAGCCTGGCGCACCTTCCACCTGCCCACCTGGAACGCCTGTCCAGAACCCCTGCCCCGGACCGCTGCCTGAGACCCCTGCCCAATCCCAATGCTACGGAGAAGCCTAGAGAGCCCCTGGCCTGTGGGTTACACCATCCACAGTGACCACATGGAAAGGAAACTGCAACCAAAAGAGATTTCTTAATCTGTTTATGGTAAAGTGACAATAATGAACTCCCTCCTGACCAAGAGATGAAGGGAGGAAGGGGAGGGTGGAGAACGGGGTAAAATCAGGATTAAGAAATGTTCTGAGTCTACGGCCATACCACCCTGAACGCGCCCGATCTCGTCTGATCTCAGAAGCTAAGCCGGGTCGGGCCTGGTTAGTACTTGGAAGGGAGAAATGTTCTGCGCATGTACCAACTCCTCACAGTGAATGTGACCATTACGTGCTGCAAACCCGTACTAGCAAAAATAATGAGCTTCCCACTTGTTACGGCCCATAGCACATTGTCGTGGGAAACTCCGCTGCACAGGCTGGAAGAAGCTGAGTGAGGGGCATGGTGCCATTACCATTCTGCAGACTTCCTTAGGGTCTGGCTTACAGGGCAGCTAGACCAAGACTTTTGTTCCATCGGCCAGTCCCAAGGGATACCTTGTTTGGTACAAGTGTTGAGGACGATCCACCTCGCACAGAGCTATGGGTGACAAGGGACCCGGCAGATCCTTGAAAAGGGACCTGGCAGATCTTTGAAAAGGCCCTGGGCTCCGGCTGGCCTTCCCATTGGGTTCTTGCTGAGGCTCCCACAAAATACTCTGAACCAATCTAGGGGGCCAGAGGGGAGAGCTGCTGAGATGGGAGGGCTGTGGAGAGTCCAGAGGGATGCAGAGGCCTCCCTGGAAGAGCCTGGGGTATCTGGCTTCACATGCAGGCTCTGTGCCCACCTCCCAGCAAATGACATCTCTGAGCTTCAGTTCTCCCCTCCGTAAAATGGGTTCCCCTCTGTAAAGTGTTGCTGGAAACTGCCCGAGGTAACACTGGGCAAGTGATTAAACCTAGCTCATGCCCCACCTCCCCCTTGGGGGCTCAGGTGTCCCTGTCTTTTATCACTGGGTGGCAGAGGCCCTCCCTCCGCCCATCCCAAAAGAGCAACACAGGGTGGGCAGAGGGTGAGGAAAGGTGAAGAGGCAGCAGAAGCCAGGAACCTGGGTTTCGCCTTAAGGTCTCCAACAGGAAGAGCCTGAGGTGGGAGAAGGGAAGGGGCCACCCCAGGCAGGTGCAATCTGTGGCTGCTGCTGGCCGGAGTATTCCTGTTTTGCTTTTTGTTGCGTGCTGGGTGGAGCCCAGGACCTCAGACACGAAAGGCACTGCTGTACCCCTGAGCTGCACCCAGCCCTGGCGTGTATGAATTTTATTCCAGACTGAAGTGTCTGGGGTCTCCTGTGGCCAGCGGAACAGGGCTGCTGCGAGCATGCCTTTCCCTGCATTAGTGAAAATGGTGATGCATCTGTTGGGCACTTACCCAGGGATGAGGGCACCCCTCTGGAGGCGTGTGTTTGGCTTCCGTGAATATTATCCGTCATTTAACTACTTTCCAAAGTGTTTATGCCACTCTGCCCTCCTACCAGCTGTCCTCACACCCTGAGTCATTTCAGAAAGACCTAGATTCAAGTTATATGTGGAAAAAAAATTAAGATGTGTTATGTACAGGTACCAACTCACCATGATGAATGTGACCACTGTGCACTGGAAACTTGTACTCATAAAAACTTTAAGAAAAAAAAAGTTTCATTTGGCTCTTAAGAGCTATGACACTTCAGCAAACTTCTTCAAGTCTCAGTGTTCCCATCTGTAAATGGGACAACAGTTCTTACCAGAGCTGACGTGAGGACCAAGTGAAGCGGAAGATCTGACCACGAGGGGCCCCTCCTCTGCTTTCCTCAAAATCCACAGGAGACGCCTCCAGTGGAGACACGAGGAGGAAGATCACGAGGCTTGTCTCACCTCCCAGGAGGATGCGTGTTCACTGTGATTTGAACTGCTCTCCCACCAAGTTCGTGTCTTGGACACTTAACACTCAAATTCACTTATTAATGGTATTTGGAGGCGGGGTCTTTGCAGGTGGGTAATGTTTGTGCTGTCTTGCCATGGAATCCCATTTGCCAAGTTATGACCTAGCACGAGGGTCTCCCCAGATATTGAGCAAGTGCCAGCATCATGCTCTCAGGCTTTCAGCCTCCAGAGCTGTGAGCCAGCATTTAATTATGAAATACCTGGTCTCAGGGTTTTTGCTATAGCGACAGAAAATGGACTAAGAATCTTCAATCTTTTGGCTTCCAGAAACAACCATCTCTGGCGTCAGGGAGGCTCTCAACTCTCCAGAGCTCATTCTCCCACCTGTTTCAGCACTTTTCCAGCCGTGAGGAAAGGGCTGTGCTGTTCCAGCCTCACTCTGAGCCACCATCTGTGCCCCTGACCCAGAGCCCAGGGAGGTG
This sequence comes from Dolichotis patagonum, assembly GCA_004027295.1. NCBI lineage: Eukaryota > Metazoa > Chordata > Mammalia > Rodentia > Caviidae > Dolichotis > Dolichotis patagonum. The sequence goes on along the minus strand of PVJX010012969.1, from coordinate 27,118 downwards.
TCCAGGTAGAGCCGTGGACTCAGTGCCCCCACAGCCCGTATCCTCCATTCCCTGGCCACTGACGGTCCCGCCCATCTCAGCAGAGGACTGCACCCCGGGCAGGGGTCATGGCCAGCACGTAGCAGTCCTCTCTGCTCCTACAGTCAGTGTGCTGTGAATAAGAGGGTTTCATGCCCTGTTTTGACTCCCTTTGGAGACAAGTTACACACACGTTCCTCTAATGAGTAATTTCAGACATCCTAGACTAAGTAACCACCGCCACTCACTTCTGTAATGACCAGCAGCTGTCTTTGTACACCAGACAGAGCCCACGCCGGTCACAGCCACCCCGCACCTCGTGGCACCTCCCTGCCAGCAAACCCTGCAGCTATTCACACCGTACCCCCCACATTAGTTCCTTTATACCTCAGCTCACAAGTCCCTCAAGCAGGCCTCACCGGATCACCACGCTAAGGTCCACTCCCTTCACTCACCTCTGTGCCTCAGCCCCTCAAATTGGTCCTTTTCGCGGGGCACCGTGCTTTCAAGTTTTGATAAGTAAGCGGCATGTTTTGGCTGCTTACTTAGAGTGTTTATCTCCTGAAACGGAAAGCAGCACCAGGGACTCTGTAGCTCCCCTCATGCGTGCCCGCTGTCTGGAAGACATCAGGAGCTCAGGACACTGGTCCAGTCGCTGTGTGCATTTCATAAGGCAGAAAACAGATTTGGAGATGATAAGGGAACGGCCAGAGGTCACAGTGAATCACGACTACTGGCATCATTGTAACCACCGCTGACACTTCCTGAGTACAGCGTGCCACACTGGGCTAACTGCGTGCACATGATTTAGAACCCTGTGGGTGCTGCCATCTCAGGCCCGGCACAGAGCCATGAGGCTGATTGTGCTGAACTTGGACTCACCCACCTGACTCCCTCCCTGCACTGCACTAAGGACCGTGACCTTGACTCCTCTGCACATAAGGACCATAATAAACCCTCTACACCTACCTCACCCAATTTGCAAACCAATGGTGTGGGTATCACCTTCAGAATGATCCTGGGGTGTTAGCCAGGGAGCCTCCCGCTGGCCCCTCCTGCAGCCTGCACTCTCCTCATTGTGACTTCTGCCAGGAGACCGTGTCACCCGTCAGCACCTAAGCCACAGATGAGCCATCCTTGGCAGACCCGCTGCCTGCTCCTCAGCTGCTCCAAGAGAGAACCTGGATCCCTGCCAGTCTTTTCCTGCTGCTCCCCCTGCCTGCCTCACTCACCCTTCCCAGCTACAGGACACACTCTCACCCTGGAGCCTCTGCCTGGAATGCTCAGGTATCGCGTGGGTGGCCCATCACCTCCTAAAATCTCAGTCACATCTCTCCTGGTCAGTGGGGATCGCGCTGACCATCCACTGATGTGTGGTCCGACAAGTAGTGTATGTGGAAAGAAGAAAGGAGGGAAGGAAGGAAGAAAGAATCCACACAGCCAGTTTTATTCCAGTGGAATCGATTTACCTTAAGCTCCCAAGAACAACCCAGAAGCAGCTGCCAAATCGAAAGTTGCCAAAGGCCAACATGAATGGGGAGGCAGAGGGGAGCTGGACTCATTTGCCCTAACACAGACTTTGAGGTTCCAGATGTGGAGGTCTCCTGAGTGGGCATCCCCTTCCTTGTCCCCCCAGCCCCATTCTCCTTTCACCCCAAGTCCTGACTGTCCACCAGGCATCTTGGACACATGAGGCACCTGCTGTCCCAGGCCAGACCCTGGGAATGGCCGGGGGAGATGTGGACCACCCTCAAAATGACTCCTCTCTCCTTTGCTCCAAATTGGCAGCTCTGCTCCTTCCGAGGAGACAGATAGCACTAGCGTGAGAATCTGGACACTGAGCTCTAGTCTTATGAATGCCCCAAGCTCAGTGTGTGACCTCAGATTATGTCATAGTCTCTCTAGGCCTCAGTTTCTCCTTTCACCAAAATCAGATGAGTGGGCTACCACCAGCAGCAGCCCCTCTGTGTATGGAGCGTCTACAGATACAGCGCACACAGCCGTGATCTGTGAAGGAGCTCTCTGCACGTCCACTCTGCGGGCCTCCCAGACCACGTTCCACTCTGACTCCCCGGCTGCTGCACCTGGGCCCACTGTGCCCCGGACCAAGCCCAGTATCACCTGGCATCCCTCTCCCCACACTCTTCCGTCTTGGGAGGGCCTGGGGTTTCACAGCAAGCAGCAGAGCTGTAAATAGCAGCCGCTACTCACAGGCCAACCCTCGCAGGCCCCCAAGGAGGAAGTGAGAGGGACGCAGCACCTGTGCGCTTCCTACAGAAAGTCCTGCTTCGGCAGCGACTGACCCCCGGGCTCCCCAGAGTCCTCAGACCTGGAGTGAGGGGTCAGTGTCAGTGACCCAAGGTGGGAGGCAGAGGCCTAGCTGACCAGGGAGGGTGCTGGGACTCCCCGTGACTCTGGGTCCTACACTGTTTCGAGTTGGGCCTTCCTTGACAAGGGCTGTGGTAACAAAACTGTAGAGGACGGGGCTGTGTGAAGAAAGTTCAAAGAGGTCCTCGGCGATGGTCAGGAAAGCTCAGGGTAGATTCCCTTGAGACGCCACTTGAACAGAACACTCCACTCACTTTCTAAGCAAAGCAGGATTCGGGGTACCAGGTGTCTAAGGACAGCCTGACCCCTAGCAAGTCCCTGCAGGGAGGAGCTGCTGCATGCGGCCACAAGGAGATGAGAGCAAAGGCATTGGCTGGAGCATTATCTGAGATGGCAAAAGTCCAGGGAGCTGGTGAGAGGAGGCTGCCTGGGCCCTGGCCAGCCCTTCCAAAGGGCTCTTCCAGTCAACCCTTCCCTGCCCCAGGGCCGCGTTGGCTTCCTGCCCAGGCTCTGCACGGCAGCAGGGAAGACAGAGGAACCATCCGATCTGTTCCCACAGGGGAGCACTCTACTGCAGCTCGGGGAAATGAACCAGGTCTGTGGGCTGCTCAAAATCACAATGAGGAGAGGGAAGGCAGGTGACAGTATGGATCCATCTCTGTACGTTTAAACACAGATTGAAATAGCACTCGATACCATTCATCAACTCTTAGCTATAGATGAAATCCAAAAGGATGGGCTGGAAACCTATTGTGCCAACACTGGTTGCCTCTGTGGAGGTGAGCAGGGCTGTTGGGCTTGAATTTTAACTGTATTGCTGTTTGCGGGTGACGTAGCTCAGTGGCGGGGCACTTGACTGGCCCATGTAAAGCCCCGATTCTATCCCCAGCAAGCCGGGAGGTAGCTCTTTGCCTATGTTGCTTAACAAACTTTTTAAAAGAAAAAAAACAAACTCGAGTATTTGTAAGCAAGGCCCACTGGGACGTGTGTGCAATTATTTCTTGTACTGTTCTGAATATTAAATTCTTTCCTGCACGCGTTCAATTGTGGGATTTCTGGCAGCTTGCTGCGTCTCATGCACACAAAAGAGAACAGGCAAAACACCACCACCACCACCCGGTCCCGGCCTCCTGGGGTTTACAGAAGAGACAGACACTGAACGTGAAGTCAGTGGGCTAGGTCGTGCGTCAGGGCTGATGAGGTAGGAGAAGGAGCCAGGGAAGAACGGGGATGCTGGGGTGGCCGTGCAGTAGGAAGGGACTATGAGTTTCCCGCGGCTGCTATGGCCAAGCAGCACAGACTCAGTGGCTGAAAGAGCACACGCTTATTTATAGCCCCGGCCAGTTTCCCAGGGTGGGTGGCCATCATGTCAAGTGACGGATGACCCTTAGCCTTGGGGCCGAGGGGCGTGGGGTCTGCTCCCTGCCTCTTCCAGCCTTGGAGCTGCATTCCTTCCGCCCCTGCAGGGCCCCACCTCACTTGGCTGCTTTCCTGTCATCTCCTCTCATCCTCTTTCGTGTCGGAGCTCCCTCTGCTCCCTCTTCAGAGGACCCTGTGATGGCCTTCAGGGTCCACCTGGATAATCCAGTCTCTGCGTCTCCAGACCCTTAGCTGAAGCACCTCTACAAACTAACTCTATTTTGTCATCAAGGGACTCTTCACAGGTTCCAGGAACGAGCCCCTGGATCCCTCTGGGACCATCAAATAGCCTGCCGCAGATGGCTTTTTTAAAAAAAGAAAATAGGCTGCTAGGAACAAAGTGATGTTTTAATAAAGACCCGAATTAGGCAGAAAGGGGCCACGGTTCTCTGTACAATCCTCCTCTTCCTCCTCCTTCTTCGGCTCCTTTTCCTCCACAGTCAACACCACCTTCTTCTCCTTCTCCTCTTTTCCCTCTTCTCCCCTCTTTCTCCAGATCCGAAGTGGGAGCAGTCATCCTTTCACCACCTGAAAGCTCCTCATAGATGTCCTCTTTCAGGCTGAGGAAGTTCCCTCTATTTCCGCCTTACTGAGATTTTGTTGAGTTTTTACATGTGTTCGAGAGGGAGATGGGCATGTGGTTTTCTTTTCTTTATAATTTTTTTTTCAGTTTTTGTGTTAGGGTAATGCTGGTCCCAGAGGGTGGCTTTATGATTTGGATAAGCGTTCCCCCAAAGACCCATGTGTTAGAAAGTTGGTCTGTAGCCTATGGTGCTGTTGGGAGATGGTGAAACCTTCAGGAAGTGGGCCCTCGGGGGAGGACATTAGGTCACTGGGGGTGTGCCCATTGGGACCCCAGCCCTCTTCTCTGTTCGCTTCCTGGCTGCCCCACGGCAAGCAATTCCCTCCATAACTCACTCCTACCACTGCCATTTAAATGCAATGGGACCAAGCAACCATGGACTGAAACTCTCAAGACTGTTCACCAAAAAAACCTTTTTTGTCATTAAAGGGATTGTCTTGGGTATTTGTTACAGTAACAGAAAACTGACCAAGTTCAGCAACATATTAATAGAATCATACATCACAACCAGTAGAGATTTGCTCCCCAGATACAAGGGTGACTCAGTGTACAAAAATCAATCAGTGGGGCCAGGGATGTAGTTCAGCAGCACGGCACCTGCCTGGCAAGTGTAAGGTCCTGAGTCTGATTCCCAGTAGGAAAAAAAAGTCAATCAATGCAATATCCCACATTAGCAGAAAAGGGGGGAGGGGAAACACGACCACCTGATGGATGCAAAGAAGACAGAATTCAGCATCTTCTCATGATAAACACTCAACAAGTCAAAAATAGAAGGAAACTACCTCAAAATAATGAAAACCATATGTGAAAAATCTCAAGAAGTCTGCAGGCTCAGTGGTGAACTACTGAAATCTTTTCTTCTAAGATCAAGAACAAAACAAGGATGTCTACTTCTGTCACTTCTGTTGAGCCAAGTATTGAAAGTCCCAGTCAGAGCTGTTGGGTATGAAAAAGAAATAAAAGGCATTCAGAAGTACAGTTATCTATGTTCAGAGTGAGATGATTTGTATATAGACAACCATGATTCTATAAAAGTTATTCTTCAAGCTAATAAATGAATTCATCAATGTAGCAAGATACAAAGATAGCATGCAAAAATAAGCCACTTTTTTTTTTTTGGACAGGGTCTCACTATGTAGTTCAAGTTGGCCTCAAACTCACAGAGATCTTCTTGCCTCAGCCTCCTGAGTGCTGGGATTACAGGTGTGCACCATCTATGTCTGGCCCAGTTGCACTCCTATACATTAACAATGAACAATTAAAAAAGCTAATTACAGAACAATTCTACTCCCAATGGCATCAAAAAGAACAAAATATTTAGTGATAACCAAGGAGGTAAATGACACATACAATAACAACAATAAAGAAAGAATTTAAATGATGTATAAATAAAGGAAACCCACGTTCATGGATTGGAAGAGGTTCATACGGAATTATGGATTACCAAAAGTACCCTTAAGATTCTTATGTCTATAATGAGCCACTATTCTGCTCATGATAATACCTATGTATTTTTAAGATGGTTGTTGTGGCCTAAGTATTTATATCCGCCCAAAGTGTAAATGTTGAAATCTAATCCCCAGTGCAGGGTATTACCATATGAGGCTCTGCCTTGTAAAAGTGACCTGAGAAAGTGTATTCATCCCTTCTACAGCGTGAAAATTAAGCAAGAAGATGTCATCTGCAGAGCAAAAAGTGAGGCCTTACCAGACACTAAATCTGCTGGCAACGTGATCTTTTTTTGACAAACTAAATAATGTGAGTAATTCAAGCTTTTTCTAAAATGCAGCTCAAAATTCTTCTGGCCCATACCCAGTATCCAGGTCCAAAGCCACTTCTACATTTTTAGGTGTTCGTTGGAGCATCGTGGTACTCTCTAGGTACTCAAATCTGTTTCAGTTTGTTAGGGCTGTGTCGTAGTCCATTCTGTGCTACTGTAAGAGAATATCTTAAGCCAGGTGATTTATCATGCACAGGAGTCCACTGGCTCTCAGTTCTGGAGCCTAGAAGTTCAAGATACAGAGCTGCGTCTGATGAGGCCCTTCACACATGAGGGAAAGGAAAAGAAAGGGTGAGCAGGAGGCAAAAGGGCCAAGCCCATCCTCCCCTGCGTGATTGTACACTCACTCCAGAGACAGTTCATCAGTCCAGGGGTGAGGGCAGAGTCTCCATGACCCCTTAATACTATTACAATGGCAATTACATGTCAACATGAGTTTGGGAGGAGACAAATGTTCAAACCACGGCAGGATGCCACAACGAAATACAAAGACCCAGTAGCTCTGACAACAGATATTATTTGTTCACAGTGCTTCAAAAAAAAAAAAAAAAAGAGCTAGGAGTGAGGCTGCACACTTGTAGTTCCAGCTACATAGGAGGCTGAGGCAGGAGGATCACAAGTTTCAAGTCAGCCTGGGGAACTTAACAAAAGTCTATCTCAAATGAAAACTTAAAAGGATTGGTGGTGTAGTTCCGCATGAAGGCTCTGGGTTCAATCTCCAGTACTGCAAAAAAACAAAAACAAAAAAAAGTTCTCTGGCATACTTGCCCTCCATTCTTCCAGTTGGAAGATTCTCACCAGATGCTCAGCAGATTCCAGTACCATGCCCTTAACTTCTCGGACTGTGAGCTAACTAAACCTCTTTTCTTTATAAATGACCCAGTCTGTGGTATTCAGTTATAGCAATGGAATACTTGCCAAGTCCTACTTGAATTCTTGATGCACAACACTGTGAGAATAAAATCATAGGAGTACTTTTTTATGCACCAAGAGATAAGCAAGCTGCCTCCCCACCTCCACACTCGTGTCTGTCTGCAGGCTTTCTCCGCCTGAAGGGAGCACAGGCATGTTTCCAAGCACCATGTACAGCAGGGGAAAGTCCCGGACCCACTACTGTCTCATGAGACGTCAAGGGCTAGCCGAGCCCTTACGAGTGTCGGATGCTAGCTCCCGGACCCTGTGGATGTTCTCTTCCATGGCAGGAAGGATTTTTGCAGCTATGATTATAGTAATTGTCTTGCGATGGGTGGTGATTGTCCCAGGGAACCCTAAATACAGTCGCTTACATGCTTATCCAAGGGAGACAGATGGAGTCTCCTTAACCCAGGCAGAGGAGGAGGCGAAGTGGCCATGGAGGCAGAGACCAGACCAAAGAAAACCAGCAGCCATCAGCAGAGGCAGGAAACGGATTCCCCTCGCACCTCCAGCAAGAGCATGGCCCAGAAGACACCTTGATTTTGGACAGCGGTATTGATTTGAGTCTTCTGGTTTCCACAACTGTGGCAGAATAAAAGGCTGTTGCTTTAAGCGGCCAGTTTATAGGCAGTAGTTACAGCAGTCACGGAGACCTAATACAGCATCCCCGACCAGGAAGAATGAACACGAACTCCCATAAAGCCCTAGGTCTTTCTCCTGCTACCGCCCCCTCCCACCCCTGACTCTCCCAAGACAGCAACAGTGGGTATTTGATGGCAGCTTGAACTCTTCCTTGTCTCAGGGCCTTTGCCCTTGCTCTTTCTTTGGTCTGGTCTGCTCTGCCCCTAGCTTATCCCAGTGGCTGTCACCTTCTAAAGAGCAAGTTGAGCATCACCTCCACCAGGAGGTCTTCCACAACTAAAATAGCACTCCTGCACCCCATCCCAATTAAAGCACTCTATTCTGTTGTCTGCATATCAGTTGTAACTTTTGAAGTTACTGTTTTTGTTTTCATTAATGTATTAGCTGCTTACATACACACATACACACACACACACGCAACTGGCGAGCAGGAACGTCTGTTTTTCTTGCCCCCATCTTACAGGTGCCTAGAATGGTGCCTGGCATGCAGCACCCTCCCAATAAGCTTGTCCGTTTGTCCACCACCACAAGCCTGGAGCCTAACCTTGAGAACAAAGCATGTGCTTGCCAGCCCTTTTGAAGCTCCTCCTCCTAAGATTTAGAAATTTGATGGCTGTGCCGTCTAACGGGAACCCAGAGTTTATGCACCTTCACCTCTCAGAGGTGACTTGGGGCTCACAGACATCCCTCTCCTATACTGCAGGTTCCACCCAAGGCAGTCCTGCACCCAGCGTAGGAGGACACAGCAAGGTCTGCAGACAGTTTTGGTTGCCTCAGTGGCAGCAGGGGAGGGAAGCGGAGGACGGGATGTCGACGCCGGCTCCAGGGTACCCGACAGACATCCAAGGTTGCACAGACGTCCACTTCTTCCTAAACTGGGTAGCTTTGCAAAAGCGATGAGCAAGACGCATTAGTTTTATAAGGAACCGTCCGGAGACCGCAACCATTGTAGGAAATCTGCACAGCGGAAGGGCTTTGTTTTTGTAAACTGAAAACGGAATAAACATCCAAAGATAGATGGGGGGGGGAGGGGGGAGAGAGAGAGAGAATGAGAGACAGAGAGACAGAGACCAGAGACATTTTCACTATTTGTGTTCAAATTAGCAACGTGGGTATTCTTAGCCCCTGGTGGAAAAAATAGGTACTAATCTCAGACTGGCTCCTCCGCCACCGGGGAGGCGGGGTGTTTTGACCGGCTCGGCAGCCAGGGCTAGCAGGTGTTGCGGAGCCCACGTGACCGCCTGGGCGGCGGAGGCCGCTATTCCTGCGCGAACGGAAGTGGCGTCCTCGGTGCGCTGCAAAGATCTGGGGCGGAGGCCGCAGGCCCCGGGGGCGCGGGGCGGGGAGGGCGGGCCGAGCTGCACCCCGCCCCGCCCCGCCAGGGAGGCCGTGCAATCCCGCTGCGCGACGGACGGGAGCCGGGAGGGCTCAGACTCACTCACTCGCCGCCAGCGTTGGGGAGATTTGAATTTAAACGAAATGCAAGAAAACGCTGCGTTTCTCAGCTCCCGGGGCCCTGTGGCTGCGGCTGCCGCCCCCACAGCGACGCAGAAGGCCGGCCTGGGCCCACATGGGGGCGGCCCGGGGCTGCAGACAGGCCTCTGCGGGCACCCAGAGCCCCGCCAGCAGCCTCTGCCTTGGCCCAGCTTGGCCTGGAGCCCGGAGCGCTCTCCCTGACGCGTGCTTCTGGCCCAATGACCCTGAGAGCACACGCGTGGCCCAGAAGGAAGGTTCCTGGCCCGTGTTGGCCTCCGCGCCCTTCCCGCCCGCCCCGTCTCAGCTCTTCTGCCTCCACCCGGCCTGGCCTGGGCGTCTGTGGTTGCTTGGGCCCAGCTGGCAGCCCCGGCTCTCAGGCCTTGAGGCCACACTTCCCTCCAGCGCCCAGGGTGCCTGCTCACTTCCTTCAGATCGCTGCTCAAGCCTTACCTCCTCAGAGGGACCCTGCCGGAGCACCCCACCCAATAATCGCTTACGCTCGTACACCCCGAACACCGCTCACACCGCCCATACCCACACCTGCATGCACCCTCACGTACTCAGCCCTCACCCCACATACACACCCCCACACGTACAGCCCCACGTGCATGTGCGAGCACACGCGTTCCACACACCCGTGCCACTGGCAAATCCTGCCACGACTGTTCTCAGCAAAAGTTTTGCATTTCTCTGATAACTCATGATGTCGACCACCCTTCGTGTCCTCGCTGGTCCTTGGTATGTCTCCCCTGCAGAAATGTCTGTTCAAGGCCCTTGTCCACTTCGTGGTTATTGAGCTGAAGGCATTCTTTGTGTATTCGAGATACCAGGCTTTTGTTAGCAACGTAATTTGCAAATAGTTTCTCCAGTTCTATGGCTTATCTTCTTTTCACTGTCTATTCAGCACAAGAGTTTGCTGTCTTGCACAAGAGTTTTTAATTTAGGTGAAATGCAACTTACTTTTTCTCTTGTTGCTTATGCTTTTGTTGTCTTATTTAAGAAACAGGGCCAAACCCAAGTCATGAAGATTTCCATTATATTTTCTAAGCCTTTTATAGCTTCAGCTTTTATATTTACCGTTTTGATCCATTTTGAGTCATTTTTATATATAGTGTAAGGTAAGGGTGCAATTTAAGTTCTTTTATGCGGCTATCTAGTCATCATAGCACTATTTTTTTTTTTAAGAGATTGATCTTTCCTCACTAAATGAACTAAACACCCCTATGGAGAATAAACTGACCATATCAAGAGGTTACTTTCTGGATTTAGAATCTATTTCAAAAAAGAATTAACATGTGTTACTATATGTACTAACTCTACACGGTGAATAATCATTATATACTACAAATATGCACTTAAAAAATTTAAACAGTGAAAAGATAAATGAGATTCTGAAATGTTTTACTCCAGTACTTTATTATAATTTACTCAATTAATTTAGAATTAACTATATATCAACTAAGTTATATAACTTAGAAAATACACATAACTTTCATGTATTTCCAATTAACATTAAAGCTATCAACTTTAGATGTCATTTGCTCTTCTCTTTACACATTATTTTTACTGGACTTGTAATAAAAGTTCAATGGTTAATAATTTTAGTTTATTTCATCATGCAATGTAGAGATTTAGTTCATGGCATAAACACTGTGTTGGATTTCTTGTGTGTGTGTTGTGTGTGTGTGTGTGTGTGTGTGTGTGCTGGATTTCTTGTGGGGAAAATATTCCACTGATGTATGTTGATCTTAATCCCTCAGTACACTGTTTGATTCCATTGTTGCAGTAGGTTTTGAAAGCAGGAAATGTGACTCTTTCAGCTTTGTTCTTTGGTTTTCTTTTTTTTTTTCAAGATTATTTTGGTTGTTTCAGGGTTACTTGCAATTCCATATCAGTTTTGGATCAGCTTTTCCATTTCTGCAAAACAACGACTTGTATGGGACTTTGACAGGAATTGCAGTGAATCTGTATAGTGTGTGGGGTAGTACTGCACTTTACAATATTAATTCTTCCAATCCATAAACATGTACTTCCATGAATTTGGGGTTTCTTTAATGCCATTAATCTGTAGTTTAATTAATTACATTAATTTGTAATCATTAGTTCTCTAGTTTTCAGTGTGCAAATTCATCACCTCCTTGGTTAAATTTACTCCTAAGTAAATTGTAAGTGCAATTGTTTTATTGATTTTCTTGTTGCACTATTCATGGCTAGTGTGTAGAAATACAAAAGATTTTTGATCATTGATCTAGTGCTCTACAACTTTGCTGAATTTCTTTGTTAGCACTAATAGTTTCTCAGTGAGTACTTCCAGTTTTCATATTATAAGGTCACATCACCTGCAAATATAATTTTACCTCTTCCTTGACAACATGGATGTCTTTTATTTCTCTTGCTCACCTAATCTCTGGCTAGAATGCCAGGACTATATTGGATATAAGTGGTGACAATGAGCATTCTCTCTTGTTCTTATTTTAGGAAAAGTGTTTCCAGTTTTTTTTCTCATTGAATAGACCGTTAGTTGTATTTCCATAGATGTCTATCATTTTGAGAATATCTACTCTATTCTAAGCCTGTGGAATGTTTTTATAATGAAAATGTGTTGTCTTTTTACATAGTTTTTCCTGCATCCACTGAAATAATTATGTAATTACTTTCCTTCACTCTATTAATACGGTGCATCCCATTGATTGGGCAGCTCTGATTTTTAAGATAAGCTGGAAATCTGAATTCTAATGGAAAACATTTTTACTTGTTATTACTGTTATGATGATGATGATGTCTTTCGTGATGCTGAGGATTAAACCCAGGGCCTCATGCATGCTAAGTGGGAGCTCTACCCCTGAACTGCACCTGCGGCTCTCTTTTTTTTCAGTTTTTTTAGTACATATTTGTAGCATAATATGATCACATTCCTCATGGGGAGTTGGTACATGTATACATCTTAATTCTTTTATATCCCCTTTCCCTCCTCGCCCTCCCCTCCTTCCACCTCTTGGTTCCCTTCCCATTTTCAAAAGATTATCTCCTTATTTTCTATTACCTACCTTTTATTTTGCTCTTTATTCATATTTTGTCTTTTTTATATGAGAAACCATGCAATATTTAAATATGTCCGATTTATTTCACTTAATGTTACTTCTCAAAGTACACTCGTTTCTTAGAAATAGCTCAAGTTTATCCTTCTTTGTGGCAATGTAATATTCCCCTATGGATAAATACATTTTCTTTATTCATCTGTTGATGGACATTTGGGTTGCTTCTAAGATTTAGTTATTATGAATGACTAAAGATGATATTCTGCTACAAATATGGATATGTACATATCACTGTAATATGATATATTTAGCTCTTTGGGGAAGATGCCTTGAAGGAGAATGGCTGGATCAAATGGACTGGCTAGTTTTAGTTTCTTGAGTAATTTTCATACTGATTTCCACAACAGTTGTCCTGGTTTACATTTCCACCAACATTGTTTCCCCTTGTAGTCTCACTAGCATTTGTTATTATTTGACCTTTTTTTACTTTTTGAGACGGGATCTTACGATGTAGCCCAAGTTGGCCTCAAATTTACAGCTATCCTCTTGCCTCCGTCTCCCAAGTGCTGGGATTACCCATCACGCCTGGTGATCTCACTGATGTGACCTCTACTGGTGACATGGTCTACCCACTCACTATCTCTTGGGATATTTGGGGCAGAAGTCCACTCCCATTGCTCATAAACACTTGAATCAAAACCGTCTTGAGCATCATTTCTGATGTTGCCGGCTGCCCACATCTCTTCAAGATGCCAACACCTTGACGCCGGTAGTTACCCTGCTTCCGCTTTACTGTGTCAGTGGTGGCCTTTCTCTTAGCCACTTGGAGGAGTGGCTTATGCCCTCTTGAGGGTCGATTTATGAAAAGATGCTACTCTGCAGAAATCTGATCCTCCCACCCATGGGTTCACGGTGTAAGGCCTGGACTCTGTGTTGGCATTGTAGATGTAGATGCCAATGTGGGGCCGTGAAAGAAACAAAGAAAACCTGGCTGGTGTTTGCACACTGATCTGGGGTCTGTCGTACTCACACCAAATATGTGCTCAATATTAAAGTGGAGGAAATGCAAACGAGAGCTTTTAGCACAGGTATGGTTTTCCAGAGCAGGCAATCCTCAACTGGATGATCAGAGGTAGAATTTAAGGAGAAAATGCTGCAACTCAAATTCGGTGTAATGTGGTGCAGACACAACCAGAAGTCCCAGGGCCTTGCTGAGGCTCAGAGCCCAGGAGATGGCCCAGACACCTGGGCAAGGCTTAGCCGGGCCCTGCTGACGCACACCTGGGATCTCAGCGCTGAAGAGGCTGAGGCAGGGGATTGGTGCAAGTTCAAGGCCACCCTGAGCCACATGGTAAGTTCAAGTCAAATCTAAACTACATAATGAGATTGTATACATACAGAGAGAGAGAGCGTGCACCAGGCTGCAGAGAAGAGGGGGAGGCAGTGTTTGAACTGTGCCTCTGTACTAATTTCATGTCCTCCCAGAACCTATGAATGTGACCTGATTTAGAAACACGGACCAGGTCCAACTGCATTAGCATGGGCCTTGATCCAACGAGTTGGGTCTTTATAAGAAGTGGAAATTTGGACAGAGATCCAGAGAGAACGGCGATGTGGACACAGAGGCAGAGGCAGAGCAGGTCAGGATGGCCAAGGATTGCCCGCAGCCGCCAGGGACTAGGGAAGAGGCATGCCAGGAGACTCACCCAGCGCACGCCTTGATCCTGGGTGCTGACATCCAGAACCGTGAGTCGATAAAATTCTGTTGTTTCGTTTGTTTAACTTTTGCAGTGTTGTGGATGGAGCACAGTATGCCGTTCATGCCAGACGAGTGCGCCATTACTGAGCTACATCCCCAGAACAGAGTTCTGTTGTGTTAACGCCTGTCCGTGATGCTGTCGTGGTGGTTGCAGGAAACCACTGCAGCTCCAGGAAACTTTATTGTAAAAGTTCATTGGTGCCCTCAAGCCCAGCGGGCCACTCCTCCTGGTGACTGCCTCGGCTGTCCCCTTGGCTGCCTAGCCATCTACCACCAGCAGGTGGCGCTCCTTGCTCACGCTCCGGGTCTATACCGCCTCCCGAGTGGGCAGCCCGGGAGCACCCGGTGAGCTGGGCGGCCCTCTCCCAGGCAGCGGCCTTTTTCCACCAGCAGATGGGATGAAGTTTATTTCCTTCCTCGGGCGTAGGCTTCAAAGAGTCCGGGTAGGAGACGAGAGGAAGTGGTTGTGCAAGGCAATTTGCTGGTCACAGGGTCCCGACTCGAAACAGGCACAGAACGCAGCGGGGTTGGGGGTCCTCCCCTGGCGGTGGCCCCTGTCACCTTGTAGGGCGTCGTCCCTAGGATGCGCTGGGTAGTGCTTTTAACATCAGTCTAGACTCACCCGGTTTGAACCCTAGACGGCTGACCCGGAGCGTCCGTCCCAGGCTCAGGGCGGCCTGGCTCAGCGTTCACCACCCTCACCCTCACCCTAGCCGCCGAGCGACTGGCTTTGATGGGGCGAGGGGCCCCCGAGGCTGCAGGCAGGTGCCACCTTCCTGAGGAGTCTGCAGCCGGGGATTCGTCCCCTCCTGGATGCCGCCCAGGGCGCCAAAGACCACACCTCGTTGAAGGACAGTCCTCGGTGCTGGGAGTTGGTGAGTGGGTGGAACCAGCTGAGGTGCAGGAGTGAGACCTCAACAAGGCGACCTGCGCCATCAGCCCTGTGATCCCACCGCAGCTGGCCTCTGCTTTCCTGGGCTGTGAAAGAGCCTGGTCCACCTGCTTTTCCTAATGACACGTGACCCAGGGGGCAACGGGAAAGGCTCTGCAGGCAGCCGCCCCAGGTGTTATGTTTCAGATTTGGGTGTGTTTTGGTTTTTTAAAGCGTAGTAGAATGCCTATATTATAAACTGACTGTTTAACCATTTTTCAGTGTATGGTCCCACTCATGACGTGTATTCACCACCATCCATTTCTAGAACTTTTTCATCTTTCCAAAAACTGAAACTCTGTACCCATTAAACAGCAACTGCCCAGTCCCCGACCGACCCCACCCCTGGCACCCACCGCTGTGCTTTCTGTCTCTATGGGCTTCTCTGCCCTGGGGCCTCAGAGGAGCGGAACCCTGCTGCTTCCCCTCACCATGACATCTTCAAGGTGCATCCATATTGGAGCACGCGTGTGTCACGATTTTAGCCCTTTACTGCTAAATACTGTCCTCTGCGAGGACGAACCATGTACTATTTATCTGTTTATCTGCGGATGGACACTTAGGCTGTGCCCACCTTTGGCCACTGTCAATAGTCCTGCTTGTAAGGAGGATCATAAATTCCAGGTCAGCTGGGGCCAAAAAAAGAAAAAAAAACAGTTCCTACTATAAACACAGGTATACAAATACTTCTTTCAAACCCTGCTTTATATTCTGTGCGGCACATACCTAGAAGTACAATTTTAAAGATTTTGAGAAATCTCCGCATCATTTTCCATAGCAGCTGGACTATGTCAGGTTTCCACTGACAGCGCCCAAGAGTTCCAGCTTCTCCACATCCTTGCCAACACTTTTTTAAATAGTAGCCTTTCTAACGGGGGTGAAGTGTGAAGTGTTGGATGCTCACTGGATTTGAAACAGGCCTTGAATATTTACAAAGTCACTGGAGGGCTGTGAGGGCCCCAGGCTGGGCTCCCTGGGCAGTTCGGCAAGCAGGTGGCAGTCAGGACGCCACTGACACACACATCCTTCGGAGTGCAGTGCTGTGGGATCAGGTGCAGTCGCTGCTGCAGCTGGTCAGCTCAAGACCAGACGCTGAAATGGTGTTTTAGAAAATCCCAGGTCCTGTTGGGTGTAGTGGTGGATCCATGCAGTCCCAGCACTCAGGAGGCTGACGCAGGACGATCGCTACAATTTTGAGGGTAGCCTGGACTACATAGTGAGACCCTGTCCCTGAATAAATAAATAAATGCCTGTCGCTTAGCAATGCAGTACTTGCCTAGTAAGTGTGAGGCCCTGAGTTCAAGTCCCAGTGCTGAAAAAGAAAAAAGAAAATCTCAGGTTCCATGACACAGCGGGAGGGTGAAACCAGCCCAGAGCTGCAGTCAGCTCCCTCCTCCTTTGTCTGCACCCACCGTCTCAGTAAAATGTGGTCACCTGGTGGGTCCCACGCTACATCCAGAAGCTGCAAGGGAACCTGACAAACACAACTGTTCTTTCCAACCTCTGCAGGTCAGAAGGCACAGGAAGAGGAGGAACCACTCACCAAGCCAATTCAGCAGGTGCTGAGAACGTGGTAGTCTTGCTAATATCCCCAAGAAATAGGGTGCCAGGAAGTGGTTCCTCTCAGCCACGTCAGCCTTCTGGCCCCCAGGCAGGCTCCTCATGCCAAAGGACTTTGTAACTGTCATTCCCTTCTTGAATTTTGTCTCGTGTTCTGCCTCTTTATCAGCTTCTACTCTGCTAGACAAGTCACTTCCTCATAGCAGCGTTGTTCTTAGTAAATAAAAATCAGGATAACTCAAATGTCCACCAACAAAGAACACCAAGAAATTATGTATTCATGCAGTGGAGTATAATACAGCAATGAAAAAGAATGTCCTAGTGCTGTGTGGAATAATATGCATGCATCTCATGCAGGTGTAACTGTTGAAGAAAAAAAGCCGAACACAAAAGAACACATTCAATATGCTTCTGTTCACAGGAAACTCAGAAGCAAAATTGGTCAATAACAAAAAAGGCTAAGAAGAGTGGTGGTGGGGAGCATTGGTGGGTAAAGGGGGACCAGCATGTCTAGGGGCTGGACATGCGTTATAGTTTTGGTTAGGGTGTACACATGGGTAAAAATGCGTTAAGCTATGTACTTTTTTCTTTCTTTTCTCTTTTTGAGCCTGGATCTTCCTATGCTGCCCAGACTGACATGAATTCCTGGGCTCAAATGATTCTCCTACCTCAGCCTCCCGAGTAGCTGGGGATACACGTTTGTGCGACCGTGACTGGGGTTAAAATGTGTGCTCCTTATAGGATAAAAGGCGAAAATAAAATAAACTCTTTTCTTCCCGGGGAGCAAACTCAGGACTTTGCATTTGCCAAGCAGGCACTTACACCGCCGCGCTAAACCCCGAGCCCGCTCCTTTCTTTCTGAAACCTTTTCTCCGGCTAACTGCGCTCCCCAGAAAGAGGAACTGGGGCTCTGAGCGCCCCCTTCAGGCGCCGCTCCGCTGCGCTGCGCCGGTTCCCTGGGCCATGGGTTCGAGGCTGTGCGCTCCAGACGTCAGCTCGGCGCGCGAGGGCGCTGTCTCTGCAGGGCTGGGGCTCCGGCAGTGGCTTGCGGGGCGTGTGCAGTAAGCGTGGGGAACCGCTGGAGGGGAACCAGCCCACTCTCTGGCAGCGCCACGGGGCGCCCGGCCTTGCAACGTGAGTTCTAAACCCAGAGCCGGGCAGAGTCATCAGATGCAAATCTGATGAATCCTCCTGCGTCCAGCTGAGCCGCAGCGGGGGGAGGCGGTTTTCGAAACAGAACCACCCACGCCTGTCACCCTCCTCCTCCGAATTCCACGTTCAGATTTCTTTATTCCCAAAAAAGACAAAGCATTCTTTCACCTAGAAACCTCAGCACTTAAGATCCTTCAACGCCTGTGCGCGTCATATTTATGTAACCGCGTGCTCGTGACACAGGCTGCCTGGTGCGTGTGTTAGGAGCAGGGAACATTTGTGTTTTGGGGAGGAGGAGAAAACAGTAAACTGTTTCTGTGCCTGGACCTGTTTGGAGGGCAGGCAGCCCAGGAAGAGCCGAAGGACACCGACAGCTGAAGCCTTACGCGGCCCAGGCCACCGCTGCCTCATGCCGGCAGGATTCTCCCTGCCTCCCAGATGGCAGAGCCAGGCCAGTGTGACGCAGGTATTGGTTCAAGTTGCCCTGAGAGGTGGTGAGTCCCCTGTCCCCAGAAGTATGCAAGTAGCAACGAAATAGTGTTTCCTGAGGGATAGTGAGAGGAGAGGGTGGGAGTTAGGCTACACATCGGAAGAACCTTCCAATCTCAGGCATCTTGGGTCCCTATTCTTTTTAACACTTTTGGCCTCCCCAAAGGAAATCTATTTTTCACAATCCTGGCTGCCGAGAAGTCCTGGATGGAGGGCCCACATCAGTGAGACCCTTCTTGCTCCATCATAACGTGGTCAGAGAGAGGGAGGGGGCCGAACTCGTGCCTGCATCAGAAGCCCGAGTCCGAGATAATGGCACCCATCCTTCTAAAGGCAGGGCCTTAGTGACCAAAGCAACTCCTGAAGGTCCCACTTCCGACACTGGTGTGGAGACACTGAAGGCTCCCGGGCCTGCGTGGTCTTGGCGAGTGGGAGCAAAACGGCACAGCCCTTTCTGGGGTGGCTTGGGGCTAGGCCTGCGACAGTGTGGCCACAAGCTGGGGGCCCCGGTGAGAAGCCAGGGAGTTGGCACACCCTACACCCATCCCACGTCACGCTGTCCACTGTGTAGCCCACCTGCTTCTTCAGTCAGGGGAAGCCTGCAGGCACAGGCACAGGTGAGTCCTGGGGGACAGGTGGCGGGCACCAACCACATCTTCCACCGCCACTTAGTGGCTGTACAGCCTCTGTCTCCGCGCCCCTGGAAAGCCTGCCTGGGGTCAACAATGAAGACTCGGGGTTCACCTTAAGAATTTAAGGTGTCTGCAGGAAGTCCTGTCACTGCCCGTTTCACAGAGGAGGATACTGAGGTCAGAGTGGCTGAGCCATACGCTCCAATTCACATAGCACCAGGGGTCAGAGTTGGGGTCTGGGGACCTCAAAATCCACACTTCAAGGACTCCTTACACAGTGCTCCCCTGGGGGTAGATAAGCCAGTCACTGTCTCTGGGACCAGCTCTGCTCCTCTGTCTCCCTATGCTCAGGATCAAGCTGGCAACCTCCAGGCAGAGAGAAGGGCCACAGGCGGGAAGGAGACAGGCTCGGGGGTGGCAGGAGTGTCCTGGTGGGTCGGGTGTGACAAGAAGAAACTCCCGGAGAGCACTGCTGTTGGAGCAGGGTCTAGCACACTGTAAGTGTCCAATATGCTCTCTAGCAGTACTTACTATTATCACTACTGTCTTATTGTTTTATCTGTGTGCATCTATTATAAGTACATGTATACAGTTAATAGTGCATTTATTTTCAGTAATAGTAGTAGTATTTAGTGTTTGTCTTTATTATCATACCCCGCAGGCAGGTCAAAACGGTCTGCCCAGACACATCAGTGTGGGTGATATGGTGGCTGGAGGCCAGGAAGGCAGAGATTTGAGGGGACAGGACCCATGGTGAGAGGTTTCAACAGAAGTACCAGCAAGTCGACCCAAGGCCAGGGAGGAAGGGGCCCTGCCAACCACCGCAATAGTCTTTACCACAAGAGTTGGATGTGTGCCGGGAGCCCTTCCCCACAACCTCTCTACAATGTCAGCTGTCACTGTGCAGATGAGGAAACCGGCATAGAGAGAGAGGTTCACTAACTTCTTCAAGGTTGCACAGCCAGGGAAAGGTGCAATCTCCATAAAGCTGGGATTTGAGGGGGCTACGAGCTCTGTGTGCCTGTACAGGTCCTTCTGAGCCCCACCTCTGCTTTGAGAGGACTCACAAGGTCCCCAAGTCCTCTCAGCTTCCAGCAGTGTCAGGCAGTGAGTCACCTTGCTCCTAGGAGAGCCTGGTCCCAGCTGGGTAGAAGCAGGGTCCAACCACAGATGTCCCTGACCTGTCTGTCTCTCCGGAGCTTTTCCCCCACCCCCCTGAGGTGGCCCAGAGCTTACACAGCTGACCGCTTTGACCATCTTTGATGGCCCATTTCCCAGTGACGCGGGCAGAGGCAGCACAGCCCGAGGGTCTGAGGCCCCCTGTGAGAGGATGAGGCCCCAGCAGGGGTGGGGTGGGGTGGGGTAGGGGGCAGGTGGGAGGGCTGTAGCCTGCAGGCAGCCAGCACACGCCTGTGGGTTTGCTGAATCACAAGGAAGGAATGTGCTCTTCAGCTGTGACTTGGGGCTTTGGTGACACTGGGGTCTGAGTTAGGATCCCAGCTTTTAGGCTTGAACAAATCACCACCCTCCCTCCCGCGTTGCCCAGTGTCACCTCTCAGGGGCATGGCAGGTACAAATGAAGTGCAGATGGCCTCTGTCACCATGGGCTCTGACCGGATACACCCATCACACAGCGGAAATGCGTCCCACGTACCTGACTACTGAGCTCCTGGCGCACCCCAGATGTGCTCAGGACATCCACATTCGCCCGCAGTTGACCAAGACCATCCATTGCAAGGTTAACGTGGGTGCTAAGGTGTGGGGTGCTGGCCTGAGGTGGCCTGAAGGTGGCAGAGTGGCTGTTGAGTGGGGCTGTGCACCACAGTGAAGTGAAACCGCCCTGACTAGAGCCACTTGCGCTGAGGACCTTACGTGAGGGTGCAGTGGGGCTGTGGGTACTGTAAGGTCCCCACCTCTTCTGGGCTCCCTGCAGGCTGAGGCCGGGGCTGTGTACTTCCTGAAGTCATCCCCTGGTGAGTTCCCTCCC
The DNA here is from genome assembly GCA_004027295.1 of Dolichotis patagonum. NCBI lineage: Eukaryota > Metazoa > Chordata > Mammalia > Rodentia > Caviidae > Dolichotis > Dolichotis patagonum. The sequence goes on along the minus strand of PVJX010012969.1, from coordinate 6,409 downwards.
TCCCCAGGCCTGCTGCTTGCCCAAGGTCGCCTGGGGATGCCCCCTGTGTGTGAGTGGTCTGGAATACAAACGTGTGCCTGAGACCCCTGCATGGATCATGATTTTCTGCACAGAGCATGAGACCTCCTGACACTATCAGGAGTGTAAACTATCGGGAGTGTAAACCGTCCTGGCCCGGAAGGCACGGAGGCTAACCCCCCCCACCCCAATATTCACTCAGTACTTATATTTCTTTTGCGGTGCTGAAGGTTGAGCTCAGGCAAACCTCCACCCTGAGCCGTACCCCCAGCCTGTTTATTTGCTGTTCTTAAGGAAAGGCCTGTGCGCCCCTCCCAAGGTGCCCCGCAAGTCTGTAATGAAGAAGAACCAGTAACCTGAGCAAAGCCCTCGTGTAAAGCTTTCTATTCACAAGCCAGGGTTACTGTATTTGCTTTCAGCAGCTGCTAACATTAGAGAATTCCTTGTTCCTAAATATCCCAAATAAGGTAAAAGAAAACTGGAATTGGATATTGAACAAGAGCTTGCTTGTTGCCTGTCCAGTATCCTTTCTCTCCTTCTTTCTTGGTAATAGGAATCTGATTTTATTCATAGTGACCAGGTAAGCAGCTAAAAGACTCCATTTCTCAGTTTCCCCAGCAAATAAGGGTAATCAATGAGAGACAAGTAGAAGTTGTTGGACAGGATTTTCACGAAGGCTTGAGAAAAGGTAGTATATGTCCTTTTAACTTTCTTCCTGCCTGGAATATACATGTGATGGTTGACATGCCAGTAGCCATTTTGTGACCCTGAGGGTAAAAGTCAAAGGGTAAATATAGCAGAGCAACAACAACAAAAAGAAAAGTTCTCTGGAGTTACTATACCAGCCTTAGACTCTCCGGCCTCTTTGACCTGTGCAAATATTTAAGCTCTTTTTGTTTGTTTGGTTTTTTTTTTTGTACTAGGGATCAAACTCATGACCTCCTGCTTGCCAGGCAGGCACTTAGGCCACTGAACTAAACCCCCAGTCCTTATTTAAGCTATTTTTTCAGGTCTTTGTTTTTGCAGCTGGTTATGATTCTTAACTGATATGGATATCACTACAGATTTATAGTTTTTCTCTTTGAAGAAATAATGGCACCCTTTCTCCCGATTCATTCCTCCAAAAGGGCCACTGGTCCCCCACAGAGATTTCCCCGTAAGGGGCAGAGCACCCATGGCCTCACCGAGAGCCACGCAGCTGTGGGGTCCAGGCCTGCTTAAGACAGTTGGTGGACCCCAGTGGGGACAAATGACAGGTTGATTCCCGGAACTGCACAGATTAGGGGGGAAAAACAGTGCAATGTGGTCACACAAGCACCCTCACACAACAAGCACTGCCGAGCTGCGTGATGAGGCTCTGGGGGCATTTCTGTGCATCACGTCTTAAATGTCACTAACAGTGGCATTGGAAGAATCGGCAGTGGTGGCGCGCCAAGGAGGGCACCTTCAGTGTGGCCGGTCACAAAGCTGCACCAGAGGAGCTGGAGCATTCTGGGGTCTCTGTGCGTGTCAGGTGCTCCCTGCTTGTAAATCGGCTCCCGGTTTGACTCAAAAGGGTGTCCAGTGCGGTGGGAGGCTGAGGTGCAAGGGCAGGTGCAGAATGGCACACAGCATCTGTCTAACCAGGCAGCCACGCCCTCCCCAAAGCCACATCCCACGTGTTCCCAGCCAGCCTCCTGGGAAGCTCAGCTTGTCTGTAGGTCACATTTTGCAGACGCCTGGGCCTGGAGAGGCAGCAGGGCCCAGCATCAACCTGTGGGAATCACGTCCTGATCACTGCATCGCGAATTGAAAACAGGGTGAGTGGAAAGTGTGACGGAGCCACGTGACCTCCCACACATCTGAGCTGAGCAATAGAGTTCTCCGAGAGTCTGCAGCTTCCCCTGGTGATCACAGCAGTAAGGCGGAGCTACAGCTGGGCCCACCATCAGGAGAGAAGATCAGACTAGGTAGCACGAGCCCAGGAAGAGATCAGCACTTACGTTCTGAGGACAGCAGTTCGTATCACTTCTGCACCATTGCAAAGCGGAGACATCCTAAGTGGAACAATCGTGAGGGAAGGATTTCCATAGCAAGCCGGGGTGCGGTGCGAGGCTGCCCCCTGAGCTGGTCTTCACCAGAGTCGCTGAGATACTTGTCGTCCTGGGATCAGTGTTAACCAGGAATCTTTTGACTACAAGCAAGAAAATCAATGCAAGGCTGAGGATTTAGCTCAGCGGCAAAGGAGCCTGCCTGGCAAGTACAAGGTCGTGAGTTTGATCCCCATAACCACCCCCCCAATCAGTGCAAACTACCCTAGGGAAAGAGAGATCCACTGGTGCGCTGACTTAGCTCAGGTTCCCCAAAGGTCACGTATTTGGGAGGTGATCCCAGCAGGTCATGGGCGGGTGTGGGGAAGCAACAGGGGGCATGAGGGCAGGTAGTTGAGGGGCGTGAGTGAGTGGGGACCAGTGTGATCACTGGGGCTCTGTTCTGAGTGTCCTGAAGCCTTGGCAGATCCACATCTCCTACCAAGGAAGCCAGGCAGGTGTTGCTCTGGCTATCAATTAAGGGTCACTCTCCGCCATTTCCAACCTGCCCCAGCCATGCGCAGGTCCCACCAAAGAGTTTTGAAGGTGACTTCCACGAAGGCCAAAAGGACATGTCAGGAATCAATCATGTCTGTCTCATCTTGTTCACAAGAGAGCAAGCTGAACAGATGTGGGCCCACAGAGGGTGTCAATGACCAACCGTCTCTCTGTTCATGCTGTAGCTTGGCTCAGGCATGGCCCTGTGGTTGTCCCTTATACCCTCCCCAATCCCCCACAGTCCCTGGGAGAGACAGCCACCCTCCCGCTCCAGGAGTCACAGAAGGAGGCCTCTATGCCCAGTGTGGCCGTGTGTTCTTTCCTGAACAAACGGCAGCAGCTGCGGCCATGTACCTGCCTGGCCAGGCCCCCATCACGTGCTCAGACACTCAAGAAGATGGTCAGCCCCTAGATAGTCAGGGACTCCGCCAGGACATTTGGGGCTTACAAATACCCACTCTGCCTCCTGTGACAGATGAGAAGGACTGAGGCTCACAGACGGACCACGACTTGCTTCCAGTCACCAAACTAGTAAACAATGCTGACTCCAAAGCCCAAGCTAAAGAATTGTTTGGGGTGTGTGTATGTGCGTGCGCGCGCACGTGCACATGCACGTGTCACTACAAAAGCACTTCATTAGTATATTTTTCTTGCCCCAAAAAAGTCAAACATCCCCCTCATATGCCTGATTTCCAATTCTTGGTTCTCTTCTGGGACACAGAGCTGCCCATAAAGCGGCTTCGAGAGAATTACAAAAGGCTTCCCCACTGGGTAGGCTCAGCTTTCAGGCACCTGACTTGGAAAAAATCATCTGGACAGGACAGTCCCAGTGTCCCTTGTAGCTGGACAGCCTGTGCAGGGCATGCCCTGACCAACCACGAGCGGAGGCCTTGCTGCTTCTCCTCTCAGCGGTAGTCATAGCCATCACCCTGATGTGAATACTTGCACGGCTCTTCATAAACATTTACTCCCTGCCTTGTTAATCCACTGAAACTATGTAAGATCAATTTCTGCTTTTAAATATGCAAACGACAACATATTGGTTTCATGCTATTAGAACAGAATACTCAGGACTGGGTCCTTTATGAAGAACAGAGATACACTTCTTACAGGTCTGGAGAGTGGAAGGTCCAAGATCAAGGGCCCCTGCCTGGCCCTCGGTAGCACCTCCCGTGCAGGAGGTGGGAACAGCAGAGGGTGTGTGAGAGACACCCCGAGAAGGCCGACTTCACTCTGGTTTTGTTTCGGGCTGTGATGAGGATTGATCCTAGGGCACTCCATCTCCCAGCTACATCTCTAGCCCTTTTTATTTTCCATTTTTGACCTTTTGGATGGTCTCACCAAGTTGCCCAGGCTATTCCCAAACTTGCAGTCCTCTTGCCTCAGTCACCCAGAATGCTGAGATGACAAGGGTGTCCCAGCATGACCTGGGACATGGGACACCCATGACAAGCTCATTTTTTATAATGAACTCATTTCTGTGAAAATAACATCAATCTATTGATAAGGGCAGAGCCCTCGTGATTAATTACCTCTTAAATGTCCCACCTCTCCACACACAGGCTTTGAGGTCACATTTGAACCATAGCAATACTCTACCAATCATTTTCCAAGCTGCCTCTTTCCATCTGAAAACCTTTCTTCCGTGAAGGTCGCCAGAGACTGGCCTGCAGTACTATGCAGTTTTCCACATTGTGAACGTCCTATCATTTGCACATTGCCTTTTTGATAGAAGTTTGAATCGTTACCAATTTTTCATGAGCACACACAGTGCTGAAGTATAAAAAGCTGCCCACGTACCTTCCCCCACCTGAGCAAACGTCCCAAGAGTAATCCCACAGTGAGGCTCTGGGGCCTGGCAGAGCAGCACTGCGAGCTGATGCTGTGGGTCTGGGCCTCCCCCCGGGGCCCTGCCCTGCGCCCCAGGCAATACCAGGCCTTCTCTTGTGAATCAGTGCCCACCCCGTGGGCAGGGTAACACGGTGCCATTCTGTCTCCTGCCTCTTTGATCTAGAATTTTGCTGATGGCTGTTGACACATTGCCTCTTGTGTCCTTTTCCAAATGGTTACTGTTTTTCTTCGTGGCTGGTGGGGTATTTTGGCATAATAGATTTTAACCCTACGTCTGCCATGATCTACAGATGGCAAATATTTTTTTCTCAGCTGCTTATTTTGCTTTTCGGCCTTATTGATGAGAACTTGACGTTTGCTTTGGCTTTGTATGTTGCAGTTGGCAGTTTCTCACGTCTGGTTTCCTTTTGTCATTTTGGCTTTTCTGTTAGGAAGTCTCTCCTGTGTATGCCACCCCTAAGCCTCTCTCTCTCCGCAGCTCAGCTTGCTGTTCTCTCTAGATCTGATGCTCTCTCTCCGTCCCATTCTCCTGGGCCCTACATGCTGAAACCAAGTGGCTGTCCTTCCGCATCTGACCCAAAAAAGCAAGCTCCACACACGACTGCCTTGTTCACAACCCTATCCTGGGTACCCACCCCACCATGCCCACCTATGTCCCTGACTCACTTTCCTCCTCTAAGGACCTTAATGTGGAGCCTGGTAGCTAAGGGTCTAATGTGACCCCAAAGCTCGCAGGTTGGAAACTTAATCGTCAATGCACAGTTTGGGGGGAATAGCACTTTAAGAAGTGACCAGGTCCTGAATGGATTAATGCTATTATTTTGAGAATGATTTTAATATAAAAGTGAGCTCAGCCCTCTCTTTCCTCCAATTTTCACCATGGGCTGATGCAGAGGAGAGGCCCTGCTAGATACGAGCTCTTTGATTCTGAGCTTCCTAGCATTCCAGAAATATAAAAAGTAAATCTCTGAGCTGGGCATGGTGGTGCAAGCCTGTAATTCCAAGATTCTGTGAGGCTGAGGCAAGAGGATCATAAGTTTGAGCACAACCTGGGCAACTTAGAGACTTAGCAAGACTCTGTCTCAAGATTTACAAAAGGTGGGGGAGATGAGGAACAAAAGCTAAAAGAACTGATATAGCTCACACGAAGGCCTTGGGTTCAATTCCCAGAATTAATTTTTGTAAATGATCTCTGATCTTCATAAATTGTTCCATCTCCGGTATCCTGTTATAGCAACACAAACTGGTCTGAGACAGACAATTAAGTGATAGTATGTTCACAAGAAGCAAGGCTGTTGCTATAGCAAATATCTGAAAATGGAGAAGTGGTGTGGGAGGTGGTTTGTGGCACCGGCAGGCTAGAAAATCTCTCTGAATGCCTGTGAGCAGAGTGTTAGAGTTGTATGGTGAGAGCTCAGAAGAAGACAGGGGCTGTAGGGAAATCTGAAATATTCTTAGGAATCACCGAAATGGTCGTACATGTGGACAGTAAAAGCCGTTCTGAAGTCTCAGGTAAAAAGAGGAACAAGGTACTGGAAACTGACACAAAGGCTTCCTTGTTACACAGCTGCAAAGCACGTGGTACAATTGTATCCTTGGCCTGGGACTTCGGGAAAGAAGAACCTAACGGTAACAAAAAGAGATGCCTGGCAGGTGAAATCGCAAAGCAGTGAAATATTGGAAGACTGATGTGGATACTTTCAATTTCATATAGTAAGATGCTAGAGGAAAGAAACAAGTTAAAGATAGACTGTATAATTAAAAAGGAGGAAGATCAGCTATAAAGAATGATCACATCGAGATATTTATAAATAAATGGACACGACTTGAGACCATTCTCTTAAGTGAAATAAACCAAATTCACAAGGGTAAATACCATATAATCTCCCTAATATGAGATTTGATAAGAGTATATAAGACTTTATGGTAAGCATGAGGCCCCATCTCATAGCTTCGAAGTCTTTCAAAGTTTT
>PVJX010012968.1:0-48738 GCA_004027295.1 Dolichotis patagonum | reverse complement strand
CTCCGCCAAGCGTGCTAACGAGCTTTCCCTTACCAGCCGCTTTTTAAGACAATGCGTTCGAGCAGTTAGAGCCCAAACCTCCCGTCTCCTCTGCCTCTATGATTTCATTTGAATATATTCGTTATGTCGGCTCGATAACGTATAGCCCGAGCCTGGGGCTGGGCCCTGTGTTTATAAAGGAAGCTTCACTGGAACGCAGTCTGCTCATCTGTTTAGGTACTGTCTAAGTTGCATTTGCACTGCAGCAACCGCGTGAGTAGATGCAACAGGATCAGCGTGGCCCACAACGGAGAAAAAAAAATTTACTCTCTGGTACTTTACCAGAAAACTTAGGAGGGTTTGTTCTAGAAGAAATTGGTGGTGGCCAGCAGCCTTCTCCTTCCTCCTTTCCTCCTGCCACAGCCTCCTTTGCTAGAGCATTCGCTGTTCTATCCCTGCCTCTACCTTCCCGGTGACCAGTTCTCCCCATCTCTGACTTCATACCGCCTAAGGCAGATGACTGCCTGGCCTGGCGGCTTCGGAATCACCAGGAACTGGGAGGGAGGGAAAGTCTTGGTCTCTGCAGTGGCTGCTGTTTTTCGGTCCCAAATCTGGAGCCAGAGGCACAGAACGGGCAGAGCGAATCCTTACGAGTTCCTCGTAGGACTCTGAGGCACCTCCAGGTTGAGAATCATGGGATTCTTAACTCTGTAGACATCTGTAGTCCTAGTCTATAAGCTACAACCTGCCTTTGAAGATGAACAACCGAGCCTGTGTGTCCCAAGTGACCACCCTGAGGTTGTATGTCACCAGTTCATAATGTGTTTCCTAGATGATCGCTGATAGAACTGGGCAGAGGATCTCAAGAGGACACAGGCTGCACAGAAAAGAGGACAAGGAGATGGCCTGTGTAAGAAGAATGTTTGGAAAACAGGAAGCTCAAGTACTTGGTGGCAGGAAGAGGAGGGGAAGGAAGGATGGAGAGCAAAGGATTGATCAGGGTGACTTAGGTATTACTGTCCCCATCCCTCCTCGTGGGAAGACACAAGAAGCGCTCTCTCTCTCGCTCGCTCTCTCTATCAGGATGGCATTTCTCATATGCAACAAGCTGAGCTTCTGAGTTTGCCTTAGACTAGTTGCTAAGAAATCTGTGCTCACAGGGACTGGTTGGTAAATGGATCCAAGCCGTGGGCCTTCGCTTTTCACACATCTGCCTGGGATATGGGGACGTTAAAAGCAAGGTCTGCAAGTGCAGGCCAGGGCTCCACAAGGAGCCTGCCATCCTTCAGGTCTTCCCCAGACTCGGCCGATGACAATGGGCTTCCACGGCGCTGACTTGTCTATCTGACAGCTGTGCCAACCTCGGCGCCGACAGATCTGCTTTTCCTGGACGGGAAGCCACCTCGGACCGGGAGCAGTGCAGCGCGGATTGGGTGCATTAGCTGCACAGGGCCGATGTTTACTTTGGAGCCGCTCCTGCTGCTGACATTTTGGCAGGCTGGCTCCTGTCACTGAGGAACTCCCTGAAACTGCGAGAGGGAGTCTGCAGAGGACCAGCAGTTTTCCATCTTTAGCGTCGTCCAGCTGCCGCTCGCGGAGGAGCTGGGCGCGCCCTCGGGGCCTCTCCATTCAAGCCCGTCTGCGTGAGCTAGCCAGGCACGTCAAGCTGTAAAACAGCACTTCGGAATCCTACTTTTGTGACCCTAGCAATTCATCTAGCAGGTGACAGTCTTATAAATCCGGTACAAGTGTTAGACTTTTTAAGTAATTTGATTAAACGCTATAAATCAGCGCAGAATGTCCTAGACTTGCAAGTTGTCTGAGGGGTCTCAAACACACAGAGATGAGCTCCTGAAGCGGAACCCTGCGTTTCCGCAGGCTTTCCCTCAGTGCAGCCATATAATAAATTAACCGAAGCGGGACTCATCGTTCTGAGTCCAGTGTCAAACTATTAGTAATTTATCATTATTAAATGGCTTCTGTTGACTTTAGACATTGACTAGAATCGGTAGTTTCTCCAAAAACGAGATGTTCCCATAAAAATAGATTAACTCACCCTCTGGTTATCTTAGACTTCAAAGAGAGGCTTCGCCTTCTCTAAGCATCCTTCCCTCCAGTGCCAGCGAGCAGGAAGAGCAGGGGAGGGGTCCAGGCTCCGCTGCGCTGCTCGGCAGAGAAATGGGAAGCTGCTTATCTCCTCACAGGCCGCTGTGCCTCTTAAACACGCTGTCACCGAGGGTTAACACGGAGTGCTCGGAGTAGCGGCAAGCAGAGCAAGGAGCTGAGAAACGGTAGTACTGTTCCATCGCTATTCTTATGAGGACCAATTAAGCCACGGTAATCACATCCCGTCGACGTGGCCATCCCGCAGTCCGGTGGTGAATGAAGTGGGATGCGATGGCGGAACCCGAGGGACCCCGGGTAGCTCCCCTTCAGTAACTGGAGCCAACATGCAATGGGATGCGGATTACATGGGCTTGGAGGGTGCAGAGCAGGAAGTCTAGGGGTTTAATGAAAGAAGAAAAATGGGTTGACGCTTAAGGGAAAGACAGAATGCAAGAAATAATTAGGACGGGGAAGGTGTAGACGTAGCCCAAGCTGCCCCCGCCCCCAGCAGCCTGAGCGCCCCCACTTGGCTCTCACGCCCACGTCTCACTCGGGAGTCCCCAGCCCCGCTGTGGGTACCCCAGCACGTTTATTTTAGGGCACACAGACAGCATTTCACATTTACAGGAGACTCAGGGCTTCCCCACCCCTCCATCCCCCATTGAGGCGACTGCTTCCTGTCCGCTCCTGTCCTCTCCCTAGAGGACAGTCCAGACAGAAACGCCATCACAGGCAGATTCCCTAATCAGAAAAATTCAGAAGATGCTAAACAGCACACCCGCCCCCTTAAAAGCCACTCGGCATTGATTGACTGAAAGTCCAGGAAGTCCCCCATATAACGATTAGTTTTGGTTAACCCAGTGATGAGGGACCTTTTGGAGCTCCCAGGGATAACACAAGGCCAGCTGCGGCACGAGTGTCACAGGTCTGCTACCACTGGGTTCATCATTCGTGCTGTAGACTTGTTTGATCCAGTGCCCCCACCCTTCTACTGGCATACAGCCGCTCACCTCCCACAGAATCCCTGCTTCCTACAACGTACCATAGATCAGGCCAGACTAGACACAAAGGTGGCCACTGAGGAAGCAGGGACGAAGTATAGTCATAACTGTCAGCTCACCAGCCCTACAGGAAGCTTCCATCTCAGGCTGGGGTGGGGCAGGGGCAAGAGGGTGCTGCTGAGGAGTGCTGAGTCCCCAGGGAACCCGGCTGGGCTTCCTGGTGTGGACCAAGCGCCTCCCGTCCCAGGAGCCAGGCGACTAGGGCCATGCCTGCTTGTCACTGCAAACCAGCAGCCTGTGGGGATCCGTCCCACACTGGCTGCACTTTATTGAGGGTGGCGATGTGACAAGCAGAGCCTGGGCGCAGTCCTGTACAGTTACCCCACAACTAGTAGCCTTAAAAGAACAAGAATGCTGTGGAATCAGTGTTTTGCCTGCAGCAATTTGTCCGTTCTGTGGCTCCTCGGGAATGCACTTAGCTCATCTGCCAGAAACGCTCCTGGTGACTGCTTGGTCCTAGAGTCACCACCAACACGGAGTGTAGGAGTGTTGGATGCTGATTTTTTTTCTACCTTTATTTCCTTTCCCTAAATAAATTTGGCACTTCCAGTGTGTCTGATATCCCCATCTCGCCTCCCTTTTGAAACTCCCTTGATGTGAGAAATATGTTTGGAAGCTGATTAAAGACGAGCTGGACAACTGCCCGCCTGTGGAGGGGCCTCCCGAGGGCTCACTTCACTCGCATCCCTCTACCGTCTGGAAAGCCATACCAGGCAGGTCTTGTAGATTTTAAATCTGTTCCACTGGGCATACTCTGCCATGCATCAATTTCAATCTGTTTTTCGACAAAGAGGACCAAGGATTGAGAACAAGAAAGTGTCACAGTAGAAGGCCTCTTCTTTGACACCTGAGCAGTGGGTTTTCCTGTAAGGATTCTGAATTCCAGAGGAACAAATTCTAAGCAAGCATTGGTTTGTTTGTTATGAAATTTAATACACACTTTTATTCAAGTTGCATAGTTCCCTACACTTTTGTTACAAAAACATGAAGTATCTACCTTGTCTCTACTGTGCCGACATGCCTATGGGCCATGCTATGGCTCAGAAGTTTCCTGTCCCCATATGGTCAGGGATGGGTCCCCAGCATGGCACTGTTGGAGGAGGAGTGTGGCTGAGGAGAAGGCCTGTAAGTCAGTGGGGTCGTGGGACCCGGGCCTCTTAGCTCACAGGGCTTTGTGCTGGCCATGAGAGGTGCAGCTCCCATCTCTGCCACCCAGCGTGCCCACGAGGGGCCCAGAGCAGTGGGTCTTCCCAGTCTTGCACTGGACCCTCAAAAACTGTGGGCCAAAACCAACCTTTTTCTCTTTATAAGTTAATTATTTTCATTATTTCATTGTAGTTACAGAAAGCTGAACGACGTATCTTTCAACCAATATTCTCCTCCTGAGTACCAAGCGTTAACTTTTGGCAGTCATGTATGTAACTAGCAACCCTCTCCCTGTAATGAGAAGAGACTGTGTCTTCTTAACACATAAACAGCCTAGTGACCAAAACCGAACAGTGTGCCTGGGACTTGGTCAACCGACTGAGCATGCAATTTGATATTAAAACATATTAAATTCTCTCGAGTGCAAAGTGGCATCGTAGGGACTCCCCAGAGTTACTCCTCGAAGATGGTTTCTTCCTAGTTTCCAAATAAGTCAGTAAATGGACAAAAAAGAAAGCGGTGAGAGGAGGGGAATCCACATTTCCATGTTTACAATCCCTACACTATTGAAGAGGAAGTGGGTTCTTCAGTAAGATTTTTTTTTTCCAAGAATACCAAGAAAGTTCTTAATGTTCTTGGAAACAAATAATGTTCCTCATGTAGAGAGTTGTGCAACACGCATGGGGGAAATTTTACTGGGAGATGCCAAAACCTCACCAAGCCGACTGTGGAGAGGTCAAGGGAAGGCACTGAGACCCCGTGGGAGGGGAGTCCAGGGTGGGCTCCTCTTCCCGAGAGCCCACGTGGGAAAGGGCGGGGTACAGGCCAAGCACTGCTAAGAAGCTCACACTGGCAGGACGTGGATAAACGGATGATGGCTGTGTGCTGGGGGCAGGATTTTAGCTCCACCGAATCTCACAGGTGACATTTAGTCACTGGTGGGATTTACTAAGAGGTGGGACTGAGGAGAAGTAATTAGGCTGTGAGGGTGGTGGGCTATAGATTGGTTAATGGACTGGCGGGTTATCTCGAGGATGGATCTGCTATAGAAGCCTCTCTCGTGTGCATCTTGCAGGCCGTGTGATGCCCTATACCGCCTTGGGACTCCACAGAGTCCCTACCAGCACGAAGGCCTTCAGCAGACATGGCCCTTGATCTTGGTCCTCCAGCCTCCAGAGCCATGAACTGCATGAACCTTCCTTCTTTATAAATTACTCAGTCTGTAATGTTCAGATATAGCAACAGAAAATACAATCAGATACCATGTGAGCAAGAAAACAACCAGTTTACCTATTTTTTTCTTGTCAGTAAGGAGGTACACAAGGTATCTGGCCTAAGTCATTCAAATTCACAGACCAACCTTGCCCGAGGCAATAGTTTTAGCATTTCCAGTATTTAGTAAATCCTTTTAGTAAATTCCAGGATTTAGTAAATCCTTTTCCAGAACTACCAGAAAAAAACTCAGTAGACTGGCTTGAGTGTTAGGCCCTTGTTCTACTGAGCATCATATGGTGAATATCAGAGGGGAGCAGAGAAGGAAAGAGTCTAACCCAAATAGCAAGCTCCCGGAACAGCAGGCTTACAAATAGCAGAAAAGTTCGTTCAGTGAAGGCGTGGAATGACAGGAGGAATTTCCAGTGGGCCCTGTCATTACTTACACAACACTGGGCAGGTCACCCAACCACTTTATCATCATCACACTGACCAATAAAACCTCAGTTGTCCTCCTCTGGAACATAAAGCGGTTGAACTATCGGACCTCCGAGCCCCTTCCAGCTCTCAAATTCCAGAGCACACGTGTTTTATCTTGCAGAAATAGTTTCTGAGTCACTCAGGACTGAGAGTGTTAGGACGAAGGCCTCGGCAGCAGGCAGGAGAATATTCCCCGGGTTTGGGCCAAGGGGGACAAGCCCATGGTTTTCAGGCCAGCTGTCACCTTGTCAAGCAGGTACCGTATGCCTAACACATGGAAGGCCCTGAGCCACATCCCGGGCAAAGAGAGCGTCATTCCTGCTCCAAGGGGATCATTTTCTGTCACAAAGCAGTTGGTTTCACAAGTGAGACCAAAGTTATGGCTCAGATATCCAAGAGAAAAGGAAGTCATTAGATAGAACAAACGCCGTGCGCTGGGCTATAATTTTTCCTGTGAAAATCAAGCACCTTTGGAAAGCACCAAGCTCCAGGTTCTGGTGCAGCTCCTCGGGTCCTTCACCCTGCTTCAGCCGGAGACCAGCAGAGACAAGTTAGCACCCCCCACACACACAGCATGCCCTGGGCAGCGTGGGCTGAGCGCCCAACTTAGAGGACTGCAGGAAACACTGCCGCTCATGAAGGGGGAAATTGCAATGACCATCACTAGGTCACGACAACTGGAAAACCCATGCAGGCACATATCCTTTGCCAGACCTTGGTCATTCGCCAGGGGGTGTTTTTTCTGACTCCTGCTCTGCCCTGCGAGTCCTAGTTCCAGGCTCTGGCTCTTCCTGTTGTTTCCGTAAGAGGTGGCTCATGTGTGAGCAAACTCCTCCGCTTATGTCCTCCCTGCAAAAGGTTGAGGTCCCAAAGCCTTCTTTCCACATTGCACTGTCTCCTTAACCCAGGCTGACTCTGGCTCCCTGCATATCAATACATGCTGCCACCCTTGGCCGAGCGGCTGGACTGTCCAAAAAGCAAAGTTACAAGAAAACTCTGTCCAGTGCCCATATCTTCGTTCAGCAACTGAACCAAAAACCCAACGTGAAAAAACTTGTGCAGACCAGGAGTGGAGTCACATATCGTGTCTCACCTTGGACACAAAGGGTGACACTTCAGTCTAAGTGCTGCTGTCACCCAGACAACATACAGTGCTTGTGTCAGTGTGTTGAAATATTCACCATTGTGCTTTCTTTTCTTTTCTTTTCTGCACTTCATTTTTGTGAAATACCGTAACCATGGTTCCAAAGAAAGTGCTACCACCAGTAAAGCGAAGAGGAAAACTGTGAGAACCAAGATAGAGTTAAAGAAAGAAGTCATTGCAAAATTTGTTCAAGTTCGGGGGGCGGGGGATGACTTGATAAGTGTAATTTGCAGGCCTCAGAACCAATTAATTGGTTTTCTATTATTTCTTATTGGAAAAACACATCCAGTTCTCAAACTTTTCAGTGTCTGACCATGAATGTGGAATGAATTGAGTTCGGCAACCAGGGCTTCGCTAGGTATCATCCACTTGGTCAGAAAACACCCACACATGTGGCCCTGCCCAAGGGAAGTCCTTCTGCACCTCAGCCCTGTGTGGGCCGCTGCCCTTACCATCCTGAGAAACTCCCTTGGGAAGCTGTGTGTGTCCATGGGGACGCCCTCGGGTCCTCTGGAGGACTTAGAGCCGTCTGAGTAGTCAGAAAAACACCTTAGGTCTTTGCAATGTCTTAGCCAGAAATCTTATGGTCTTGTCAGGGGTGTCACCCTTCCCAGGAAGCCATTTCTTAATTCAAGAGCCCTTCGCTGGCTGAAGACTCTCTGCTGGGCCCTTTAAAATTCTCTCAGCTTCCACTTCAAAGCTGAACCATTTGTCCTTTAACGCACTTCTCTCTTCTCTTAATAGATGCTAGATGAAGCCTATCCAGCCACGCAGGGTTTCAGGAAGAAAGTACCAAGGGTGCCAAATTCACCAGCACCATCTCTATTTCCGCAGGATTGCTGGGGACAATCTGGCTGGCCTTCGCTACTACATAACAAGCGCCTCTCGTCCTCCAGGCCTAGTATTCCCCTCCTTCCCCTTCGAGCCTTCACCAAGAGCCCCCTCATGCCTTCCACTCACACTGTCTTCAGAGCGCTTTTCTTCTGCCAACAGACTCTGCAAGTGCATCCTGGCTCCCTACTGCTCCTGGCCCCAAGGCCAGTGACACATCTTGTAGGTTTTATTTATAGACCCACACCCTCCCGTTTCAGGTACCGGAAGTACCAAGCTCTGTTGGTTGCTAAGTAACAAATCACCCTAAAGTCAGTGGGCTAACGGAACAATAATTGTGTTACGTCTCGCGGTTTCTCTGCATGGGGGACCTGGCGAGGGCTTGGCTGGGTGGGTCTGGCCGACAGTTTCTCAGGGTGCTGCGGTGCAATGGTGGCTAGAACAGGGATGGTGGGGAGAGACCGGCAAAGTAGGGCTTTTCGGGTGGTCTCCAGGCCAATGCAGGTGGTCTGAGTGGGCTTCCGAGCAGCCCCAGCACCACGGCAGCCCGAGTGCTTACTCATCCGCTCTAAACTCCACGAGCAAGGCGGTCCCCCAGCCTGCCGGGCAGGAGCTGCACTGCCCTCCAGGACTTCACTTCAGCAGCCCTGCAAACTCACTCGGGCCGCACGAGCGGGTTACGCATGATTTACAGCTCCCCCAGACAGAAAAGGAAGGAAAGTAGCTGCCACCTCTTGGTGGTAACGGGAGAACGTGGCAGTGGGCCACGTTCTGGGAAAAACCTGCTGCAGGCAGACGGTGGCACGAGCGGGAGTGGGGAAGGCACGCAGCCTGGCGTTTGGCATCCTCTTCGAGCAGGTCACGTCACGAGCCGTTATCTGTGTGGGGCTTTTTCCCCCCCGAGCACGGTCAGAATCGCCTCAGTGGTGGCATTGTTTTGCCCTCCTTTCTTCCCCTTTTGTGACTTTTTTCATTGCCTTTCACTGCTGGTAGAGCATTTTTATGATTTGATGGCTCAGAAAATCGCAGTGGTAGAACACACCATATTTGGCCCACCAACCAAACCTCTGTGTGCCTTTCAGAGATGACTGATAATGACATAAAGTCGCAGACCTCTAGGTTTGCAGGAAGTAGTTTATGCACGGTTTGATATGTTAATTTACAAGACCTTTGTCCCCTACCTGTTCGTTCTCCAGGGCGGGCTGTCCCTCGCAGCTGTTTTCTTAGTTCTGGGGTCCACCAGGAAGCCAGTAATACTGGAAGGCACCAGATACTTCTGCCCTTGCCATAGTTAACATCCCTTTCTCTTCTTCCTATTTCCCACTGGACCATCTCACTCTTCCTTTTCATTGTGGACGTTAACCCTCCCCTCCTAAGAAACAAGTAAGTAAGTTATTTATTAGTAACATGAATCACATACACAAACCTGACTTCCAGCCAACCCTGCTCTCAGAGCCACTGCCGGGAGAATCCCTGAGTATTTTGTTTTCTCTTGGGGAATGAAGCAGCCTCTACCACTAGCTCCATTTTGTGTTTCTTATTTTGAGACAGGGCATTGTCCCTTTCCGAGTCAGTAAATTACTCGGTCTGGGCACCAACTCATGATCCTCCTGCCTCAGCCTCCCAGAGTGCTGGGATTACAAATAGACACTAGCACTCTTGGCTCATCTCTAAATTCTGAACCACCAGATTCGTTCATTGAGCACCAATTTATGTGTTTCAGAAAGAAATGATCTGGAAGATTAATAACTTTCCTAGAAAAAATGACCTCAAAAAGGAAGAAAAAAACAGTAAAATCCCACAAAAAAAATCCAAATAGTCAAAGGTAATTTAGAAAGCAGATCTGATACAAAATCCAGAAAAATCCTAAATACCTTAAAATGTATTTCTACAGTTATTATCACTTTAATTTTGTTGACGATATGGAGAGTAGCTGTGTCCTAAAGAGACTTAGATTTCAAACATTGTCCCCACATGTAAAATTAATGTCAGGGAACAAGACAGATATGTCAGACTTGGACATCAGGTGACCGGCCTCGATTTTAGGAAATGATGTTAATTTGGTAAAGCTTCCAACTGCCATTTCTAGAAAACAAATTTTAGATTCCTCCCAGATTTAATGAAATTAATGAGGACTGGTTCATGCCAGTTGAACCCACATACAAAGCTACAATACTCAAAATATCCTTGGACAAGGATTTATAGTATTACGTTTGCCAGGCAAGCCAGGATTCTAACGTTTGACCGGGGACATGGCTGGTCGGGAAGGCCTCTCTGTAACGGGAATGTGTGTCTGTTTAGAGAAACACTTGTTTACTCGGCAGTTGTTTACCCAGTGCTGACCCAGTGCCAGCCACTCTGCCAGGACCTAGGAGTCAAGGATGCCATCCCTGAGCTGCCCGGGAAACAGGCAAGGCTAACAATCCATTTTGAACACACAGAGAAACACCCAGTCTTCTAGCCTGGCAGTCAAAGATGGCTCAAGGAGGGGCATCGCTGTGAGCTCTGAGTGGGAAACAGCAGTTGGTAATCAGGCACTGGCAGGACAAAGCAAAAAGAGCAAGTCCCAGGCCACAGCCTCATACCCCCACAATGACATAAGTTTTGTTAATAAAAGTAACACTTTGCTGTTTAGAAGTTCGCTGTTGTAAGGCAGACTCGGTCACCTCTCAGATGGTGAGGGATGAGGCTGTCTCTGCAGCCCTTAAGCTGCCCTTCGCCGACCTAAGCAGACACTCTCCTGGGTTCCTTGGGGGACCAAGGTGCTTTGTCTGACACTCCTCCTCTTCCTAACGCTTTCTGCTTCTCTTGTCTTGTGATGACCGGTGGGGGGAATACTCCAGGCTTTGACACCTGTGGCAGAGAGGATAAAGCAGAATGGGACAGAGGGGTTGGGGCTGCGAAGCCTCTCAGTAACGGCCCTGGTCAGCGCCCCAGCAAGCCCAGAGTTCACAGGCCGGCCCCCAAGTCTGTCCTGGTAAGTGAGATTGGCCAGTCTTTCTGTCCTGGATGGAGCATGACCTCAGGGAAGGAGCATGACCTCGGGGGAGGTGACACTTCACTGGAGGGCATTTCCCGGAGAGGGCTGTGTGGGCCAGCAGCTGAGGACCAAGTCCTTCAGTCCCAAACCGGGATGTAGGTGACCCACTGCAGCGACCTACTATGATTCTGAAATTGTTTTCCCTTATTAAGAAATTTTAGGGTAACAATATTGATTTTCTGCTTTTAATTCAACCATACGAGATGTGACACTTCCAAATAGTGCTCTATATTTTGTCAGTCATACTTCAATTGAATTAAGTACTAAAAAAAAAAAAAAATTCAGTGCTTAAACTAGAGGAATTGCAATATAATTAAATTTCCACCATTTGTTACTCTTTAAATTCATAAAAATTTATTGGCTCAGAAAATACATAATGTTGTTCTTGCTCTACTATGTACTTTATTATTCTTTATAATTTTGTTTTTGTTTTAGTTTTCTTTGGGGTTTTTTTGCTTTTTGAGAAAGAGTCTCACTATGTAGTCCGGTGTGGCCTTGAATTTGCTTATGTAGCCCAGGCTGGCCTCAGTCTCCCGAGTGCTGGGATTACAGGCATGTGCCCTTATGCCTGGCTATAATACATTTTTTAGACATTGTTTTGTATATAGTATCAGAGTCATTACTATTCCCTTTTAGTCTTACAGCAATAAATGTACATTTATAATTCCATTTACTTAAATGGATGCAGATGACATAAAGGGGTTTTTCACTCTGGTTACATCTAGCACGCTTTATATTTCAAAGTGAATATTCAGATATAACAATAAATCCAAGTGATAGTCCTTGTTTTATTCCTAATGTTGGTGGGTTCTTGCAGCCTATTCAACGCCATTCTTACCCATCACTCACAAATCCACAAGTGATGTTGAATTTGGTATCCACCCATTTGGACTTCAAAGACTGTGGCCAGAGCTAAACTTCAGGGTTCCCCTAGTGTGTGCATATGTGCATATTTTAGAAAATATATTTCTTTTTATGCATTTCAATCAAAAAGCTTGAAGAATATTTTTTTCTGCTAACTCACTATAACTGCAAAATTAACTACCCCAAAACTCACTGAAGTAAAACAACAAGGATTTTATTATAGCTCATGGTTTTGTGAACCAGGAACTTAGACAAGGGCTACCTGGGCTATTTTTCCTTCTACTCAGTGTCTAGTAGAGTCACCCAGCAACCCTCACCAGGCCAGGGCTGAGGGTCCAAGATGGCTCATCTACCACCTGGTGTCCTGGAGGGCTGCATTCTGCTGCTTCTCTGTGTCTCTCCATGTAGCCACAGGGCCTCTCTGTTAAGATGGCCAAACCACTTACAAGAGGTTCAAGTCTCCCAGAAGAAGGAAATGAAAATCCCTAGACATCTGTTATGGTTTATGTCTTCGTGCCCCTGCAAAGCCCCATGCATTCATAGGTGGGACTCTGGAAAGGGGATTGGATTATGGGGGTGTGTACCTCACTGGCTGTCAGCAGGCAGGGTCCGGATAGGAGGTTCATCTCCTCCCCAGCTCCTCCCCTTGCTCTCCACTTCCTGTCCGCCATTCTGTGAGCAGCTGTCCTCCGCCAGGCCTCTCTGCCCTGCCCAGCTGACTGCACTGGAGCGTGAGTCAAAGCGAACCTCTCCTCCTTTAAGTTGTAGGTGTAGAGTATTTTGGTCCAATGATGAAAAAGTGACTAAGACAGCTTTTTAAAAAGCAATCATTTCCCCCAGTTAATCAGCAGTAGGGTTTTTGCCCCTGACCTAGCCAATGAAGTTCAAGGTCCTTGATTTAGCATTGGCCCGTCTACATTCCCAGCCCTTCCTGCTGCCCCGTCTTCCACTATTTCTTGCACAGGGTCCTGTTCCACGCTGCTTCAAGCTCTTCCTTGAACCACTTTTTCTATTGATCCAAACAGAATCCAGCAGCCCTGGCCCTGCCTCGCTCCTGCCCTTTGCTGTGGCTGCGCTGCATTCTCTGGGACGTGGGGTGAACGGGTTTGGATGTGCTCATCACTGTTAGCTCTCCCCACATTGTCCATCTTACACCACAGGCACTACTACATATTTTAGATCTAATTACTCCCTAAGCTTTACTCTAAATCAGGCCCCATAAAGAAAAGCTCTGTGAAAGCGCGGCCCCTACAGCGTGCAAAGGAGATGAGCAAGAGGTGGCCCGTGCACACGCAGGGCAGCGCACGCCAAGCACAGCACGAGTGGCAGCGGGAGTGAAGTTCCTCGAGGAGCGTCTGCACCTGTCCCCCGGCAGCCTCCCGGCCCTTGTCTTGATTATCTTCGGTCACCTGCCCACATTCGTGTTCAATCTCCTCTACTCATCTCGAGTTGAAGAACATGGAATCCGGCTGGTTTAAACTTTTTTAATCTCCAGTTTGCGGCCCTCAATCTCCAGTTTCCGGCCCTTGATCAGAATTCAGTAAATATTTTTGGAATGAACAGAGCAGCCAGTCCCCAAGAAATGCCCCCCTGTAGACACATCATCTTCCATCAGAGCCTGTCACGCTGCGGCCACTGATCCCAAGACACTGCCACGTTTCTGATGGCCTGGAGAGCACAGTCACGGTCCTCCGGTGGCACCTCAGAGTCCTGGAGAGAGGCCCGGAAGAGCAGCTGAGCTTTTAAGTGCCTGCGCCCCTCGCCGTGAGGGTCAAACTTGAGATCTTTCAGATGTTGGAAACGCTCCAGTCCGAATTCTGCTCTCCATCCGTGGATTTCGAATGGTTATCATGAGGGGAAGAAGGCTGCCTTTGAAAACGCCAGTGGGGAAAACTTGGCACGCCAGACGAAGGCGCACCTCGGTGTGGTGACTCATAGTATGATGTGTCAGGTGGGAGACCTTAAACAAATTACTTTTGCTTCATAAATCCAGCTGCAGAAATCAGACAGGGAGCCGGGACAGATGTGCCAGAGACGAGGACAGGGGCTTCTGGGAAACCATAGGGGTGGACAGGGAAGGATCTCGGTGCCCACGAGGGTAGGAACGGGCACCGTGGTTCCTGCATGTTCACTCGGTTTGTGCATCCACCAAACATGTCTCTGCTCACTCTCCCTGAAGACTGCCTTTGGGCTCTCCAGGTCCTCCGGAAAGAGGGGGTGGACTACCCCCAGAGGGTAAGAAGGCCAAAAGCTCCAATCCATTCACTATTTTGTAAAAACTCAGTTTCTCTTGCAGAAGGGAGGGGAGAGGAATGGAAGGCTAAAGCGCTCAACTAAACCAAGTTTGAGTATCACTTATTTTTATGTCCTTTCTTTTTTATTTGTAAACCAAAGAACCTGAGAAGGGGATGGAGAAGCCGGAACAGAAAGAGAAGGGACTCGCGTTCTGGCTCTAGAGTGGTAAAGCACAGACCACGTCCCTTCCCTGGAGCTTGGTTTCCTTGTCTGTAATATAAAAGCCAGGATGCGGACTCTATAGAAAATGTGCACTCGCGCTCTGTACTTGGGCAGAAATGCGGTGGGTTAGGGTCCGCGCCCAGCCAGCGAGGCTGGACTTGTCATCGAGACCCCAAACAGTGGCTTCGAGTTGATGGGAAGGAGTCAGCCCCCAGGAGGAAACCCCAAGGTACCCCCAGTGCTAGCTCTGCAATCGTGTCCCTCACAGCACCGGTTCATTAGCGGTGACATCAGAGGCCAGGACCGCCTGCCATGAGAGGCCAGTTCATGCAAATCTGATGTCAGTTGAAATTCCCAAGCCACCCTGTCTCTGCTTGGAGGTGTGGATAGGGCCCCACAGACAGAAACAACCTACATGTCCCCGACACTGGTCACTGCGCCCCTACTTCCACTGTCAACTTCTTGCAAAGCCCCTCACTCAACCCAGGAGCCACTGTGGGCATCCAGCATCGCTCAAAGCTGGTCTTGTAGTTAGAGAGGCCCCCTGGGGTCCTGTTCTGTCCATGCTACTCAAAGGAAAAACTCCAAAAAATCTCAAAGCCACCCCAGGTCTACTCTCTCCACCCTGGCATGGGCAGATAGCTCCTTTTCTGGGACAGCTGCAGTCTCCTGCTCCCTGGTGCTCAGCGGGGCCTCTAAGGGACTAGGGACATAATGGCTTAAGCATCGCAGAGGCTATACCGGGGTGGATGGGACAGCACTGTCCTTCAGGAGGGGAGTGGCCTCGGAAGACATCGAGAGGAAGGGAAGGAGAGGCTGTCCAGTGACAGGAGCCTCACAGAGACGAAGCGACCCTCCGGGAGCAAACGATGCCCGTTGAGGTCCTCCGTGACAGACATTAAATTGCTGGGTTTGTGCAGAACCTAAAAGCCAAATAGAGATGTTTGGATTTGTTGCGGAGGCCCTAAGGGACCGCTTCTGGCAATCTGTTTAGAGGGGGATTTGGGAGGATTAATCCAGGAAGGTTTTATAGGAGAAACTGGAGAAGGACAAACTGTCTGCAAGATGAGTTCAAAATGCTTTTATTCAGTTCATTCCTCAACGAGTTTTAAATTTAATTAGAAAATAAGGCGCCAGGGTGTATTGTGCATACTACTGGCACATGTGTGTGTCTTCCCTACAAATGCTTTAAGCCCTGTTTATTTTCTATGTTGAAGGGTAATGCACCCACGTGGCTCTTAAATCAAAACAGCATGGAGGGCGATGCCCTCTGTTCCTCCCGAAACTGTGTCCCCAGCGCCTCTATGAAACATTTTCATCGTTGCCTTGCGTGTGCTCCTGGAGCTTCTTCATGCAGCCCCAAGCAGGACGGATGTATATTATCTTCCCACTTTTTTCTTTTCTTTGCTAACAACAAAAAAAACATGTTTTATGAAGTTTCTTTGGACTTCTTTTTCTCACTTAAACTTAGACTTGGCAGATTCTTTCCACATTTTTTGTCAACTGCCACATATTTCATTATATGGAGAGCCAGCTCCTTATCAAAGGGTGTCTTTAACAATCTTTTGCCATGATAGATGAACCCATTATTATTTCATCTGTGTGCAACGTCTACCCATAGACCAAATTTGACGGCACAAAGTCCACACGCAGCACTAATTTTTATAGAGACTCCTGCGTTGCACTCTTCGGGGAACCATGCACCTCTGCTTTTCCACCAAACAGCGGGACCCGCCTGCTTCTCCACCGCCCCACCAACACTTCCGGTTATCCCTTTGGGGGGGTTTCCAGTCTATTCGATGAAATTTGTGCAGCTCTGATTTACTTCTCTCTCGGTCGAAGTGAAGTTGAGTGTTTAATCCCTTTAACTGCATTTTAATCCCTTTAACTTAGCTGATTTCACCATTTCTGAATCTCTCCAGAAATCTTCCCCAAGGCCTTGCTACCAACTAGATTTTAAGTCAAGATTTGTAAATCCAATAAATGTTTCTTTGAGTAAGTAGATAAGTGATTGAATAAATGCTCGTGCTATTGGAGTTATAAATCTTGAATTAGATATGATCCTTCCCTCAAGAAGCATAAAACATGATAAGCTCACGGCACAGTTACAGAAGCAACATGTGTGTTCAGAGAGGACACAGTACCCTGAGCATGAATAAATCAGTGGCCTGAGGCTAAAAAGAGGGAGAATCTTACGTGGACCACATTGCTAATCCCCAGAAAGATGAGGGGTTGGGGGCACGGGAACCTCACAGTTTGTTTCCATTCGTCTAAAGAGTGCTTTGGAGCTGGTCTGATTAAGCCCTTTTTGCAGAACCAACTCGTAGATCAGAAGGGAGACGAAGTAAAACCCTAGCACATGCTTCTGGTTCCTCAGGCTCCTCCCAGCCTCATGTTTCCTCAGAATCCACTCAAAACTCAGCTCCTCTGGGTGGCACAGGCTGTCACAGGCCAGAGTCTCAAGCTGTTCCTCGGCTTCTCTGTCATTGACCTGTAAGTCACTAGCAAATCATATTTCACTGTCCACTTGTTGGTTTCATAAATGTCACGGAATTCCATGCTTCCGGGGTCCATCTGCCAACTGTTTTACGCTGTCTCGGTTCAGTCGGATGCCCCCTCTGGATGGGCAGAGGGTGAGAGCCGTTGTCAGCAGGACCAAAGAAGAATTTCCCATGGTACACCGCTGCCCAGCGTGACTTTCCTCACCGCCCTGCTCAGGCCGAACTGTGGCCCCGAGAGGAAGGACTGTTCCAGGATCAGGGAGCCGGGCCCCCACCCACAGGCTGCCCTTCGCCCCTTAGAGAGCGCAAGCTGCCCGCACAGTCACAGGAGTCTCGTGCAGCTGAGCCATAGACACATCAAGGCCAGCACTGGGTCAGGAGCCACAGCCTGCCCAGGAGCAAGGAGACAAAAGGGGGCAGCGAAAGAAGAGTGAAGAGGCGGAACCTGAAATTTCAGGGTGGAGTCTTTATCTCCAGAGTCCCCATGACTATATACAACCTTAGCACGTTTTACGAGGGACCTAGGCAAATGCAGAGTGGGGCCTCTTCCTGGTATTTCAAAAAGTCCCGCTGATGGCGGTCAGTCACTTAAGAACACACAAAATTAGGATACCTGCAAACTTTCTGTCACTTGGCTCTTTTCTTTCCTGCTATTTTGGTACCACGCATATGCACGCATTTGGAAAGGGCACGTCAAGGGGAAACAACTAACACATCCTCACCACTGACAGTCGATGTAACCTGTGTTCCCTGTGACACTTCCACCCCAGAACACCCTTGAGTCAGGGAGGACAGTTCCTCCCTTCTCCGCTACCCAGTGTCTTATAGCCAGGGAAGCCCAGGGCTTGGGGAGGTTGTGTGACTGACCCACGGTCATACAGTTCATAAAGAGGAACCAGGGCTCTGACTTGGGCCTTATGAACTCTAAGCCAGAGATCTTTCTAGAATTTGTTTCTTGAACCATTTCAAAATTAGCTTCAGGGGAAGAATCATGGCGCTGAGAAATGTGAAAGATGCAGCATTATCCTCACGTGCAGTAACAGAAAACCGCCATGAAATAGTTCCTGTGATCCTCTGAAGTCACAGCAGTTACCCTGGATCCACACACCCGAGGGTAAAGGAGAGGCTCCTCCGTCTGGATGGCTCCCTGCTGGTTCTGCACACGTCAGAGGTGGAACCACGCGCTGAGGCTTGCCAGCTACGCTGCTGAGGCCACAGCTCACAAATCACAACTTAACAGCACACGGAGCCTTCCCCAGCCCCGCCATGTACCCACTTTCTCTGAAAGAAGCAGAGAAGGAACTTAAAACCACAGAGACCCTTCACAGAATTCACAAAAAATCTGTCCACTTATTATGTTTTTGCGATCAGTCATTACCCCTGTGGAAATACTTGGGAGTCTGGCTTTCTGACATGAAATACAACGGTTGTAAGTTGTCCTTCATTCATGGAAGTAAAGAAGAAGGGTTTATTGAGCCCTTACTGTGTGCCAGTTACCTTAGCTACTGGAGACCTGAAATGAAAAAGACCTCTTACCCAAGCAGGAAATTTGCTGTAAGAATACTACTTTAACTTTAAAACAGGCATCTGTATTAACTTTCCCTATTTTACATTTATTCATATAGCATGGATTACATATAACCCAAGATTCTTAGATATTTTAAACCCTTAAAAGTCACTCTCTCCTCTAAGGTTCCCTTGTCAAAGCTCCTCTTCTGGTTGTCATCACTTTTCGAATGAGAGCTTCCCGACAAGTCCCACAGAAATCCAACAGTCTCTAAGGCAGACTTCACTGTCTTTCATTGCTGAGGATTTGATTTTCCAAAAAGCAAATAAAGAACAGAAATGGTTGAGATCATCAGGGCCAGAATCATCCTCCCGGACCAAACTCAAATGAATTTTCCACAAAGGAAATTATTCATTGGAAAAGATGTGCTCTGCTGTACTCAGTTGACCAAAATTAATCAGTGCAGCTCCTCAGCGAAAGGGGCATAAAGGCAGGAGTTAAGCCAGAAATGCACCTACCAGGGACTGCACCATATTTCTATTTCGTATTGAGCTGTGCATCAAACGGGTCGGTCAGCCCGTGCCGGTGGGCTCTGACATCTTTCAGATAAAGGAAACTTGCAGACACGCTGAGGCTTCTCTCTCTCTTTTCCATTTTAACCAGTTTCGAGAAAGGTCATTCTAAAAATCCATTTCAGGAAAAAAAAAAAAAGGAAGGGAAAAGAAAAAATATCTAAATTTGTATAAACACACTTAGGGTAGCTAAGATGGTTGTGCTACAAATTCTATAAGGTCTTGGAACTAAACAGTTAACATTCATAGGATTGGAACAATTTCGCATGTTTGTGTCTGGTGATCTGAGGAACTCTTAAAGATCACTATGTAAAATAACAACCTTAGTCATGGTCCTACCATCTTGTTTTGAAGGCCTGTATCATCATTGTTTTGGGCTCTTTGCTATTGTTATTTATTTCTTTTTTGTTTCTTGTTTTTCTAGTAATTTGCTATCCGTCACCGTCAAGGGGCCTCACACTCAGCACCCACGGGTGAGCAGTGGGGACACGGAGGACGTGACCTCCTGGACCATCTGCTAAGCGGGAGCTATGGTGCAGAAAAGGCAGCGCTGTGGGCCCGGTGCCTCTCGGGATCCATCGCACATGCGCAGAAGAACGAGCAAACCCTTACTTTTTTTATTTTTAACCTAAGTCAACTTCATGTTATCATTTTGCCTTTTCTTTCTTTTCTGCAAATGTCTAAATGCAGAAGTACCTCACACTCAGTCAGTGATAGGAAGACACCCACCTTTCTGTAATGGGAGACTCTGACGTTAGCATCGTAGTCGCATCGAAACTAAAGCAGCGCGATGCGTAGGTAAGCGAGGGGGTGCGAGGCTGCAGATCCCCCGCCCGCCCGGCCCGGCTCACCTGCGAATGCATCCCGCAGGAGTGTCCCATTTCTCAGCAAGGCCCAGAAAGCCCTGGCGTCCAGTTTTAAAGGGTTGGATTGCCACATCAGAATATGTGTAGGTTTGTGTGTGTTTGGGAGGAGACAGAGATGTTACTATTGCTGATTATTTTTGTTCTTTGCTTTTCACTATAAAGAAACCCCCCACAAATCTGCCTGATTTCCTACTGAAAGGCTCTGACCATGGACCTTGTCTATAACGTGCGACTCTGCTTAGTTCCCCAATAATACAGAAAGCAAGAGTGCCAACAGTTCACCCTCTCGGGTCACTCCTCGCTAGCTGTCTCAGGGGTCACAATTTGGGGGTCAGGTTTTCACCCAGAGACATGAAAATTCACAGGTAGAGGAGAAAAAAAGAGCCAAAGACCAGTGTGGAAGGCGAGGAGGAGCCTGCTATGAACCTGAGAGCAACAGATGGGGAACGGAGGACAAGGCAACCAGGCTGGGGTGTTGGTGTCACCAGATAAGCGGCCTCGAGCTTCCGTGAGGAGCGGAGGACAGAAGCCAGGCTGCAGCGGGCTGAGCTGAGGCGCCGGGGCACTATCCCGGGAGTCCACTCGTGAAGGGGACACAGAGGCGAGTGAGCAGAGGGCTGGAGGCCTGGGATTCGCAGCTGCTTCTTATTGAGACGCAGAGCCACAGATGCGGGCTTGGGCATTACAGGTGCACTGCAGGTGCTCGGAGTGCCCACTGGAAAACCTAGAGGTCAGCAGTATTGGGGGTCCTTAAAGACGGAAGAAGTGGAGGGACCTACAGTTCACTCTTCCCCTAAGGTTTCCTTGGCTTTTGTTTATTCTCCAGAAGGGCCACGTGAGCACCTTCAGTTCAGATGCTTGACGGGTCCATGGTTAAGGGCACTCGCGTTCCCCAGACCTAAAGCACTTACACTGGGAGACTCGAGTTACAGAGAGACCTTCCCATGTTGCACAGGTTTGTCAGGAGAGGATGTTTACCCCTCCTGATGGCATCAAGAGTCAGGGCACCTGGGTCCCTTTGGTAGCCTGCACCAATCACGGGCATACGTGTGCAGAGCACATGTGGCCGATGGAGGACCTGCAAAGTGACCACAGGTGAGGAAAAAACTCAAGGCGTGAAACGTCCAGCCTGACCAAATGACAAGGAGCCTTGTCCAGAGATCTGTGCGGGCAGCCAGACAAGAGGCAGCAAGAAGGTGGGCTGCGGGCTGCAAGGGCTTCGTGGAAAGCCAGAGAGAGCAGCCGTGAGCCGCAGGCAGGCGGCAAGCTCAACTGCACGGCCCACAGCAGAAGCTTTCCTGGGAAGTGTGGATCTGCGCGCTGGAGACACGGCCTCTCGGGGGAGACGCGGAGACTCTAAGAGATACCGGCAGAAAAGGAGAACCGGAGAACAGAAATGGAAACAGAACGGAGGGGTGGCACTTTCTACTGACATTCAGCTCTCTTCAGATGGCACCTTGAGCTGTCACCGGACCAAGGATCAGAGACTTCTGGCCAGCCTAAGGCCTTGGCTTTAGCATCCTGCCCTTGTAATTTCCCACCGTAGCTCGGTGTTAAGTTTGCTATGCAAGAGGAGTTACAAGATCAGAGAAGGGAAGAGCTCTGCTGTGTTCCAGTAAAGGGGGAAAATGGATCATCCTAATGCAAGCTGATCTTCGGGCACCCACGCTGTAGAGGGCAGCGTGAGGGACCAGGTGCCCTTTCACACGTGCAGGTGCGCTAGGAGACAGGCGGGACCTAATGTCTCTGTCCAAATGTTTGGCTTGCAGAGAATCATGGGAACATTCACCAGCAGATCGTTGTAAATGTAGGTGAAATATGACATATTGTCCCTCTTTCCTTCCTAAAATGCGTTGTTCCCTAAACTCGGCCCTTGGCATGTGCCTCATGCTCCATGTCACCTGGTCACATGCCTGGGTTTCTCAAGCATCACCCTTAGTTAACGTCGAGGCTCGGCATCCCATCTTGGAGGATCTGAGACCAGTTCCTGGGGATGTTCTGCTGGGCCGAGTCCACGGTGCACCTGCTGGGACGCCTGGGGCCTCCTGTGTCATAAGCAGGAGCCGTCAGACAGGGGCTTGGGCTGTACTTAACCCTGTTATGCTGCTCACTCAGACTGCAGTGCTGTTAATGCGTCAGTCTGCAGTCACGTGAGGTTGCTGGTAGACCTGAGCTGTGAACTCCTACTCATCCGCTTCTCCCCGTCTCCCCTGTCCCGTTCTTGGCCCTGCTCCTCCTACACCAGCTCTGCTCTGTGATCCTCTTAGGCTGTCCCTGCCACCACTCCGTAACCAGAGACCACACTTTGCATGACTTTAATCCTTTTAGATGTATGAAAGCTCACTTTATGGTCTCACACACGGTCTGTTCTGGAGAACATTTCATTCGCCTTGAGAAGAATGTGCGTCCTGCTGTTGCTGGCTTGTGTTTTATGGATGTCTTGTAGGTGGAGTTGGCTCACAATGTTATTACAGTCCTCTGTTCCTTGTTGATCTTTTCCCCAGTGTCCTATACAATATTGTATACAGGGTAAGGAAATCTCAGAGCCCCTGCATCAATCACTTCATCTTCCTGATGAATTTACCCTTTGCATCTTTACAAAAGCTTCCTCTTCATCTCTCATTACATTCTTTGTGTTTTAAATCCTAGTCTGTTTCATATTAGTATGGTCTCTTTAGCTTTCTTATGGTTGCTGTTTGCATGATCTTTTTCAGCCTTTTACTTTCAACCAGTTCACATCTTTGAATGTAAAACTTCTCCTAAAGCTTGTGGTTGGTTCTTGTTCTTCCATCCCATTCGACAATCTCTGCCTTTTTATTGGATTGTTTAATCCATTAACATTTAATGATATTGCTGATATAATGGGATTTATATCAACCATTTTATTTTTTATTTCCCATGTAAAATGTCTTTCTTTTCTCTTTCATCTTTAATAAGTTCTTTCTGCTTTCAATATTTTCTCTTTTTTTCTTTAGCTTTCAAAATGTTCACAGTAAATAGGTAGGTATTGATCTCTTTGTATTTACCCTTTGAATCCTTTGAGCTTCTTGCATGTGTAAATTTTTGTTTTTATCTTGTTGGGGTGTTTGGTATTGTTTCTTTAAGTACTTTCTCTGCTCTTTTCTATCACCTCTTCCTTCCTGTTGACACACTCAATACTTGTGTGCTGGGCTTAATAGGGTCCCACATGTCTCTGAGGATCTAACTTTCCTTCATTTTTTTCTCTGTTCTTCAGATTGCATAATCTCTTATTGTCACCAGCTAGCTTGGGTCCTTGCTTTTAATAATAATAGATATTGAAACAAAAGCAAAATTTTACAGGGAAAAAAAGCTTTAAATAGAAAGTTAGGGGGAAGACAGGAAAGGACTCCAGCTTAGGTAGCTGGAGTTGAGAGTGGTTAGAACGTAAGGTTCCCTATATGAGGTGGCGTGGCCAAGGCCAAGGCTTAGGGACGCACCTGTTAAACACCTAAGATTGGACCACAATGCTGTACCACCAGGAAACCTCTGAAATGTTAAAGCATCAGAAAGAAACTTCAGATTTACTTTAGAAGAATATTCCTGAAAAGTATAGGAAGAGGGTTAAGCTAAAGTCAGAGAGACAAGTTAGGAAGGTATTGCACTGGCTCAGGCAGGAGGTGAGGACTGCAGCCAAGACAGTGGTGTTAAGGGGTCACAAAGAGGTGGGCAGGAAAGCAGTCCAGATAAGAGGAGTCAGCATGTCTCTGTGACCATTTAAATACCAGTGATGATAAGGAAGCAGGAGTGAAGGATGATTCACGAGTTTGCCATTTGACAACTGTTTCTCAGTCTGTGTGTGTGTTGCTGGGGACTGAACGCAGGGCTTTGTAAGGCTGGGCAAGCACTTTCCCACTGAGCTACATTCCTTGCCCCATCTGCTGTTGCTTTGATGATAACATCATTGCTTTGATTTTTTTAAGAGACCAGAATTACTTTTCCAGAACCCTTCATTTGCCAAAGACGCATCTAAGTCACAATACAGTAGCATCTTCCCTCCTTCCTTGCCCTCTATGACTGCTTTGTAGCCAGCAAAGCCAGTACCCAGAAGAGAGAGATGTCTCCTTCAAAGCTTATCCGTACCTATGGCACAACACCCTTGCCACTGACCAAGGCAACAGAGTATGGTCCATCCGCTGATCTGGAAGGGAGAAATGCACTGAGGGCTGCGGGTGCCATAAATATTTGGGGAAATGGGCTATCAGGAAAGAGGACCTTACTGATTACTGCCACCAACCCTTTGCTCAAGTAGCTAACAGAAACAGAACCTGGTACACATGGAAGCTTTCTTTTGCCATAAACGAAAACAAACCACGTCTCTGGTTTCCTAAGGTGTCATCCACTAACAGGGATAAAATGATGGATGGACCTAGCAGTTTCTGCTGGGGGCATAGCTCACGGTAGCTGGTATCCTCAAGGTCCTGGGTTGGATCTGCAGTGCCACAAAATAATTTTTTTGAACTTTTTAATTAAAAGTAAAAAGGCCATTCTCGCAAAGGCCTTTAATCCCGTGTCGATGTGTCACTGCTCTGAAATTCAGCAAGTTGTAAGGATCCCCAGGCAGGTGACCCCGGGGGCTCCAGAGAGACCTCATCACAAGCCCTGCTCCATGGAGCAGCATTGCTAAGGGCCCGACCTGGCTGGCCTGGTCCCCTCAGCCCATGTCACCCAGGCTGTGTCCAGGTGTTCTGCCAAGTGATGCCTGGTGGGCTGAGGGAGGAGCAGGCCACTGGCTGTTTTCTAGTCTAGATTCCACTTGGAAACACAGGCCCATGATTTCCCATCATATGTGAGATGAAGGGTCCCAGAAATCCAAAAGCAAGGACACTCCCTGGGACCCTCACCTTAGTGCCACAGGTTTACACTCCCTGCACTTGTTGATCTAAAGCAGCTGTTGGATTTAATTGAGATCATTTTTTCCAAGAGGAAGGTGAACCTCCCCTATGCACATGGTTCCCTCATCCTCCAGATTCTTAGCAGCCGAAATAAATATGTTTTCATTTAGGATGGAAGTGCAGATGGTCTCCAAATGCCTGATAGCCTATCTCGGTAATCAGAGTCGGCAGGAGAGTGGTCTTGCCTCACACTTCCGGTCCAAAGCGGACCACCTCCCTTTTAGAAGCTCTGTCCCTTCCAGAGCTGACCACCTCATAGGACGATGGGGGTCCGAGGAAGGGGCCCCCTGCTGCCTCTGCTCCTCTTGCTTAGTCCCCTCTTCACGGTCCCTCCTGTCCTGTCCAACCATAGCACATACATAGCAAAAACATAAATACCGTCAACTACAGACTGTCAAAGTCATGTAAGTGTACACGAAACAAACAGATATGTGACACATAAAGAGGGAGACAGCGAGAGACCAGCAGTGACACCTGCGATGAATTTAAGGACAGCAGTGATTTGACAGAGACGTGGGAGGAAGGAGATGAATGATGACTCAGGGGAGAAAAGACAGTCACATGAGGGGAGGAGACAGCCATGTGTTTGGCCGGAACGTGAGTCGCCAGCCAGAGGACAAAGGCACATGCACAGTGACAGCACCAGGAAGAGTCCAAGAGCTGGAATTTTATTTAATATGAGAGACAGCTGGCAGTCACAGTGAGGAATCCGGGAAGAGAGGTGATGATATAAAAATATGGGTAGGTAAGTTAGACAATGGCCCACTGCAAGACATCATACAGTCATGTTTTAAAATGCATTTGAAGAGTTCTTAGTTACACGGGAAGTGTTTCCTATCATGAGAAGAGAAGGAGATGAATGCACAGTCCTCTCTGTAAACTCATTTCCGTTATGTTACGTAGACCTAAATGTGCATAGAAAAAAGTTTGCAAGAAAACAGACAATGGTGAGATTGTTGCTATCTCTGGGTAATCAGATTAGAGATTCTTTTTAAAATTGAAATACTCAAGTGTTCTACAAAGCCTAAATTATTTTAAAATCTGAAAGAAATCCCATGCTACTTTGAAACCTTTACCAGAGGAATTTGATTGGGTGTTAAAATGGAGTTGACGAGGCTGGAAGGTGGAAGGTCAGTCAATAGAGCTTTGCACCGTGTCCATGCAATGGGTTCCAGTCCTAGTCGCACGCTGCATGCGGAAGGGATCAGTTCAGTGTAACAACAGGAGAGACATAGGAGGTTATGTGTCACACGTTCAGAGGTGACAGCAGAAGCCAAATGTCCTAGAAAACATAAAAGCACTACCCATAATGAAGTTGAAAATAGAGAGAGGCAGGCGAAGTGTAATTCTCTGTGGTCCTTCTGTTTTAGGTGTCTGAGCCGAGGGCTTGCTCTTTGAAATACTACAGGAGGAACCCTTGTTAGATTTTCTCATCGAGGGCTTTAGTTTGCTGAATGTTTTTAATGTTGAATATTTGACCCATGCTAAAAAGCCGGTCTTGTCTTGATATCTCCAGTCTGTGATCCTCAGCTAGTGAATGTTTACCTCTCTGTACAAGCTGTCACCCCTTAAACACACACTCCTGCACAAAAGGAAAATGTGACGAGGGGCATACGCTGGGCCTCCCGGCGGCCTGTCTGGTGACTCTCCGTTATCCGGCTCCGCGTCGCCTCCATGAACTCATTCACCATCACTCTGCAGGGTACACCGCCACCGGGCACCTCTCTTCACAGCTGGCCACACTCTGTCTACACTGATCGGGGATGTGCTCAGCTGTGCATGTCTATGAATGACTTACATTACAAGGACAAGCATTGTTTTCTTATCAAGTTCAAAGGCAGGTGACCTCAGAGTTGGTGATTGTCCCTGGGGTCTCAGGTTATTCTTAGCATGTCTTAGCACTGATCCTTCTTAGCACATTAGTTTTCATCACCCTAAGAGTTGTCTCATGGTATCAAGATGTCTGCTGTAGCTCCAGACATCACATAATGTTCCTATTTAGGAAGGAAGAGAAAAAAATAATGCCAGCAAAGTCTTCTCTTCCATTTATGTCTTTATCAGGAAAACAAAAGACTCCCCAGAAGACATTCTACTCCCCAACCTAGGCTTTGGCCAGAAGTGGATCACACCATTGCCCCCAAGCTGCAAAGAAGGCTAGGAAATGGGTAAAAGCCTTCTGTGGTCGCCAGAGCTCTGCTGTCCAATGCAGTAGCCGTGAGCTACGCGTGTCTCCTAGTGCTTGCAGTGGGACCAGTGCAACTGAGGCTCTGATTTTAACGCACTTAATTTAAATTTCAAAACGAAGGCACTATGAGCAGTTTACCCTTCATATATACCTTTAATTTTTCAGCAGGACTACATTTCACTCTACGTTGCATGGCACGTTATTATTACATGTGCTGTTATTTCTAATACGACACCTAAACATTTAATTGACCAATTCTGCCAGTGTGGATAGAAATATTTGGGGACCATAATTTTTTGGTACTCGATTTGGTCTTTGGAAAATCTTTAAATATTTTTACATTGCATAACTATAAGTCTCACCAAACAAATATAGATCAAGTGTTTCTAATGTAAACTGAATCTGAACTGAGTATCTGAATTGAGATATACTCTAAGGCTAAACTGTGGAGTTAAAGATCTAATATTTTAAAAGTGAAGTATTTAAATAATCTTATAAATTGTTATGGTTTGTGTCCACATGTCCCCGCTCCAGTGCCTCATATAGTCACCGGGGGTGGGCTATACGAAGGTGGTTGAATCTAGAGTGAGCAATCGATTCATGGTCCAATGCTGGAATCAACGGTGTGAGTGCTACACCCACTTTAGGGCAGGAGCCTGCATACACTACAGAGACAGAGGGAGGCTTGTCCCTTCCCCTTCCTTCCACTGTTGCTTTTGCTGTCTTCTACCACCGTGAACTGTTGCCACTCTGCCATGTGCCACCCTGCCTTGGAGTCAGCCAATTATAGACTGAAACCTCCACGAACTGTGAGCCAAATAAGCCTCTCCTCCCTTTAACTTGTGAGTGTTGGGTATTTGGTCTCAGCATCAAGAAAAATAACTAAGACATAAGTATGCATTGCAATGCTGAAGATCTAATATTTGGGATATATTGGGGTATATAAAATATACTATTAAAGTTAATTTTTCCTATTTCTTTTTATATTTTTCATATATCTACTGGAAAACCTACAGTTGTGTGTATGGTTTGCATCCTGTTTGTATTGGGCGGTGCTGGCCTGGAAGGAGAGAAAGGTGAGGGGAAGAGGTGAAGATAGTGAGCTTAGCCAACCACGGGGGCCTCTCACTCACGCATCCAGCTGAAAAACACCTCTGCTTTCCACACGGTGACCTGGTGCAGAGCAGGGCTCAGAGTCTGCACTGTGATTTATTGCTGAACCTTCTGTTCTTATTAACCAGGCACCAAGCAAGATCCCACCGAGCTTTAAGCAGAGTCCTTGCCTAAGGCTGACCTTTTCCAAAACTGACCTTTAACCACTCACATAACATTGTGTGCATGCTTATTTCGCATTTAACAAACATTGATGCTATACTGAACTGAACGTGAAGGTAGGCGAGAATAAGGTCAATAATTCTTCCAGGAGGAGCAGGAAGGTTTTCCCAGAAGAGGTGGTACTTGAATTCAAATTGAAAGAATGAACTGTATGGGAAAGGGCACTCTGAACCCAGGAGGCATTACAAAAGCAGGAAAAGACATCGTAAGGTGGGATACAGTGAAAAACTTTATGTAGCTAGAGTAAAGATGGCTAAGAATTGAAGCTAGAGTTTGGACTTTCCGTAGGGCTAAGTGGTGCTATGGCTTGTGTCTAGCTGTCTCCCCAAAGTCTCATGCAGTCATAGATGGGGCTTTTTTCGACATGGCTGAATCTAGAATGTGGGATGCTGTGATTAAAAGTGTGCAATTGCTAAATTAGTGCACTGATTGGTTTGGTGCCTGCCCTAAGCCAGAGAGGCTAGATAGAATACAGAAAAGGCAGAAAGAAGCTGCTGTTGTCACTTTTTGGTCTCTTTTGCTGTCTTCTGCGCACCATGAACTGTTTCTCCTCTGCAATGCCCCCCTGCCTTGGGGACAGCCAACAGCGAGCTGAAAGCCCTACAGACTGTGAGCTAAAAGTAAACCTTTCTTCCTTTTCTTTTGGGTGTCAGATATTTTGTCTCAGCAACAAGAAAAGTAACCAAGACAAGTGGAGAAATAAGCATTTTATTCCCCACATTTGCATGATAATTTAGCTGAGTATAGAATTCTAGGTTGATACATATTCACTCTCAGTACTTTAAAGACATTATTCTTTTGCTTTCTTTATTTCCATTGTTGTTACTGGGGAGTGTGCTACTAACATAACTGATATTCCCTGGTCAGCATATGTGTTTCCTCTGGCTCTCTTATGGTCTTTTGGTGCTGTTAGTATCACTATTGATGTCTAGGGAATACATTTTATTTTGATTGTTCCTGATTAAGATTGATTGTGCTCCTGGACATCAAAATTCATGTATTTATTATTTCTGAAAAATGAAGGACTATTACCTCTTTTAATACTGCCTCTTCCCATTCCCTCTATTCACAGCTTTGGAAACTCCTATTACACATGTGTTGGACCTAATTGCACTCTTAGGCCTCTCTCTCTCTGTCTCTCTCTGTCTGTCTGTCTCTCTCTCTCTCTCTCTCTCACTCACTCTTTCCCCCCATTCTGTGTCTTTGCATGAAAAAGTGCCTGATGCCAGATACTTACATATTTTTCAATTGAATGAACATGTGTTTTAAAGCCAGCTTAAAATGTAGGTTTATACTCCTGCAACAGCACAAAAATTTGAATGCATATGAAGACAGCTATTAGGCATCACATTCCAACAGTACTGTCCACTACAGTCAACACGTCACTTCTTTTCCATTCCCACTGATCATTTCATGGATAGTTATATCACTCAGATGGTCAGGCAGTCTGGCGATCAGTAAAGGAGGGTCAGAGAGGACAAAGAGATCAAAGGAGAATATAGAGAAAATATTTGAAAATGCCGGAGAAGAAAATGTTAATGATTAAGAAACATTTAGATACAGCAGAGAGGCAAAGAGATATGAAAATTGAAAATCATGTACCATGATTGCCAATTAGGAGATAATTGATAACTGTTATGGTAACTTTATTTTTCATGGCATTTATTGATTCCTTATCAGCCACAAAGATTAGCAGAAAACAGATACTCAAACTCTATTTTGTTTTGTGGTACTGGAGATTGAACCCAAGGCCTTGCCCATGCTAGGCAAGAGCTTTGCCATTGAGACTCAAAAATCATTGGTGATTGATTAATGGATTTGATTTTGAGGGTTGGGAAACATATGAAAATAGTCTTCTGGTAACCATTATTTCTATGGAATGGACAAGGAGTAATGGATTCAAGAAACAAGAAAAGCAATTTTAAATTGAAAGTAATTTGGAAGGGATATAAAATCTGAAAGTCAGACAGCTTGACCCAGAGCCAAATCTCCCAGGCAGTTTATGGTATCTTCTTCAGTGCTATAGATGAATAGGCGGCTATTTAGAAGAATGAAGCGGAAATCTCAAACTATTCTTCCAAAACATGCACACTTGGGCCATGGAGCCTTCCAGTTCACTCTGGCCCCTTTCTCCTTGTTCTATTCCTGTGCTGTGTTATTGGTACCCAAGACATCAGAGAAGAGAAATTGTCTTTCCAGATCAGTTACCTCTTTTGCAACTGACAAGGAGGTGATGATCATTTCAGGGCTTCCTTGAGCAAAGACGAGTGGAGGCAGCGCCCTCAGGAGCAGGCCCGTAATGCAAGGCCTCAGCATGCGCCTTCAGCCACTGGCCCATCGCTGGATCCCATTATGATTGCATGTCTGTCAGTCCATCTGTCTAAGTCACTAGCTTTGGGCAGTGATTTGCAGGTTAAATCAACCCAAGAAAGATATGTCTTCCTTGACCTCAATTCCAGTAGATTCCAATGATTTGGAGAAGGAAGGGGAAGGGGGGACATTGCAGGGAAGGATTATACATTGCAGGACTCTTATGCTGTTGGCCACAAAAGTTGATTTTTTTGCATCAGTTCCGAAATGAATTTTCCTGATCATTTGCCTTCTGTGCCATTTTTACTGTTTATTTCGTTGCTTGGCTTGCGCCAGGCCTGAGCTTGACTCCGGTCCATACGTCTGGAAAGCATAGTACAGTTTGCTCTCTTTCTACACATCCTGCTCTCTTAATAAAAATGTTCCTCTCCCCGCCCCCTCTAATACCGAATGGTTGATCACAGCATTTGGTAAAAGGACAAAAACTGATAATTTAGTTAAAATGAGTCACTTTTGCGCCAGACTGGGAGCCCCATGACTCATAATTATAAGTTCAAAGACTGGTTGTTTGCAACAAGAGGAAGCCCAGCCAGAGGGGCTTTCAGCCTGCTCGGCTCTTTGCATTCTTTATATCCAGAAAGCAAATGACTGCCCAGGGCAACACTGAGCTTGTTAGTGCACCCAGGGACGCGCCAGGCTGCTTCCTGAGCAAGGCGGAGTGGCCAAGCGGCACCAGCCCCCACAGTCAGCTCGGCCTGAAGCCCCTGCCAGAGGAGGTTTGCTACCTCCGATGGAGACCCATCTGAGTCTCTAAAGCAAATTAAGTTTAGCTTCTTCTTCCACATGCCCGTTAAGCCCTCTCCTTCCTCTTCCTCCTCCGCCTCCTCCTCCCCCCTCCCCCGCCATGCAGCAGATGGGGGCAATTAGGACCCCATGCCCTTGGCATTGTTTCCACAATCCGGTTCTGCTCGGGGCTTAAAGAAAAGACAGGATTTAATGCAGTCACTGAGAGGAGACTCCCGTGGGCTGCTACCACATGGAGAGGGCAGGCAAAGAAAGCAGAGGACGGAACAGGGTGAGCTCTGAGGCCAGCAGGAAACAGGACAGCGCAGGGCTCCACCAGCCGACCACAAGGGTAAAGAGCTCTGTGATGGCACTGGCCCCTGGGAAAGAGAAAGGGTGGCCTGGGGGTGTGTCCTATCCCAGATGACATGACAAGATGTGCCCTGTCCCCAGAGGATCACGCCTTGAAAAGATCCCCCCATGGGACCCTAAAGGTACGATGGAAGAGACTGTGACATGGAAGAGATTGTGAGAGGTTAGAGCGGGACTTGGAAGTAGAGGGACCATGACCTGGAGGGACAGTGCGGCTGTAGGGACCCAAGGGAGGTCAGGGCACCTGATTTGAGCTGGGTGTTCCCAGTCAATCTGTCTGCTTACATAAGAAAAAAATCGTTCAGTTTTTTGCTTACCGCCAGTCATCAGCCAGGTTCAAAACTCCTTTCCTGGCGTTTGTCAACATATATTTTTTATATATTTAACAAAATAGTTTTATTACAACAGGCTGGAAAACTCAAAGGAGAGTTGATCCCTAAGGAGAAACACTATGCAGCTCTCCGGGTTTTCAGAAACAGCTTACCTTGATCTCCCCTCGGGTTTGATATCACTATCACACTTCTTGCTACCCCAGATTTTTTTTTTCTTCTAATGATGCAACACGAAAGAGAGAAGCAACCATTTATCGAGAGCCTGCCATGAACTAAGGACAGCGTGTATTTTTCCAGGTCAGGCCCGCTGATCTTCCAGACGGCCTAGGAAGCAGACACCATTAGCCCCATTTTGCAAGTGAGGACCCTGAGGAGACCACCTATGTTGGAGGGACTTCTTTATGGCATCTGCCTCCCAAATCCTGAGCTCCTCTGTGATCTTCCCTCAGGCGCCCTGCTCTCCACAAACTCACCTCAGGAGGTTGGGCACTTGCTTCACTAAGTATCTCTGACATGTGCAGATACAGGAAACGTTCCCACCACACCTTCTAGAACCTTCCTTCAGTTAGGTTTTCACATCCGAAATACCCAGTATACCTTTCACAGCCTTATCATTCCCTTCTTTCAGACCATACATGCCCCTGACCCAGCTCTTCTGGGTTATGGGAGCCTCAACGTCGGTGTCGGTTAGTCTTCGCCTTTTTTTTTTATTTTTTTAGAAATGTCTGGTGTTGAGGATCCAACCCAAGGCTCAACAAGCATTCTACTACTAAGCTAAATCCCCAGCCCCTGTGTCACCCAGCTGAGTGGTGTAAGGGACTCCTGGAGAGACGACTGGGCTGTCAGAGCACCGACCTCCTCATCCACAGGGCATTGCTGAATGGGCTATCAGTGGTGGCACCTCGTTGGAGGAAGTAGTCGTGAGGGAGTGAATTAGCAACTGTGCCTGGTCCTGACCCCTTCCTCTCTAGCGTCTTCCTCTGGCCTCTGCTTCCTGGATGCTATGAGTCCAGCATTTTTCCTCTGCCACCAGGTTCCTGCCTTGGCATCAGCCAACCATGGATTTAAACCTCGGAAACCATGAGCCAAAATAAACTTCTCCTTTAAGTGGCAGGTATTTTGTCCTAGCAGTGGGACAACTGACTAATACAATGTCCCAGCCTCACAGCCCCCCTCCTTCCATCACCACTTCGCACACACCCACACAGGTCTACTTATTTCCACTTCCCAGACAAAAGCCAAGGGCCAGAGGAGTGAAGCAATGAGCTCAAGATCATAAAGTCTTTCTCCCAGAGCTTCTGTCGAGAAGGCAGCTGGCTTCCTAAGAAGCAAGAATTTTTTTTTTTTTTTTTTTTTTTTTTTTTTGTACCGGGGATCGAACTCACGACCTTGTGCTTGCCAGGCAGGCGCTTAAGCCACTGAGCTAAATCCCCAGCCAAGAAGCAAGAACTTTAATTTGGATTTTCCCCCACAGAAATCTAGCTTGCAGAATTATCCAGAGTGCATGTGTGAAATTCACTTCTTCCGCGAGCCCTTCCTGTGATCCCTTTCTATCCTGGTATTTTTTATCATTGCCTGTTGCCCTCAATAGAGTGTAAGTTCTTCTAAGGAAAGAAGTGTTTGTCTACCACTATTCCAAGCTCCGAGTGGACGAGCTGACAGAGACTGGGCGCTGTAAATACTTGCTGAGATGATTAATTAAATGTGGAATCGCATGTATGCACCAAGACACTATTGCAGAATTATTTACATAGCACATATATAAAACAATGTAAATGTCTAATCTTCGGGAATGGCCCATAAGGATGATATATTACACAACTATAAAAAGTAATAATCATGAAGATTTTAATGACTTATAAAAAAGATGATGAGATGGTGTTAAGTAAAATATAAACAGGCTACAAAACTGTATGCACATTATCATCTGAACTGTCATAAAGCATCCCAGGAAAAACTGGAAGGAGAGGGTAGGGATTGGGAGTGATTTCTTTCTCACTTCTTTGCAGCTCTCTGTATTTCTCAGAATGTCTGCAAGGAGCAAGCTGCACCTTGATAATTAGAAACAAGATCACTGACCCCACGTGGGAGCTGACATCTGTAGGACTTTCCTCCTGGGCCGGCTAGGTTTCTCTCCGAACTCCTAGAGGACACCGTGCCTAAGAGGAAATTCTCCCAGAAACATTCCTGATTGGCTTAATACGCGTGGCTCCTCAGGGAACTTACTGCTCTATTGAGAAAGTACAAGGCACACACATTCCTATGTGTATGTGTATGCGGCAGCTAGTTTGGTTCCCTTTAGAAATAATTGATTAGAGGCCTAAAATTCAAGAGATAAAAGGAGGGACCTCAATCCTGGGATCAGAATCTTCACAGAGGAGCAGTCTGGCTTGATAGGCAAAGGCCTCGATGTGCAAGGGTGCCAGTCTGGGACCAGTAGCAGACCTACTTCCTGCAGCACTGTAACTTTCCCTTCCTTTCTGCCTTCTCCGAGCACTGGAGGAGGAGTGGTACCACCACAGGCCAACCTGCGTGAGGCTTTCCTTCTGTTCACCACGTGCATACCGTGGTTTCAGATGGACCAGGGGGAGGGTGGGAGACTATTGGGGTGGCTGAGGTGGTGTCACCTGAGCTGAGCACTGAATGATAAGTTGATAATCACCAAGATCCGAGGAAAGAACATTCCAGACAGAGAAGCAGACAGCAAGTAGAAGGGCCCAAAGGCAGAATCAGTATGGCCATCAAAGCCAGCAAGCAGGGGGCATGCACAGAGGGGACCCAGCCAGCGCATGCGAGTCAATAAGTGTCAGGACCTGCTGGACCAAGGTTGGGGTTCCTTCAGGTTTGGGGGTTGCCGGGGTAAGTGAAGACTGGAGAGCTTACAGGAGACAGTGACATGACCGCATTCCTGCAAGGTTACTTAGCCCTGGGGAGAATCTGTCTCGGGAGGGCAAGGTGGGGGCTGGGAAAGCAGGCCAGAGATGGTCCAGGTGGGGCGTGGCAAGGACCCGGGCTGGCACGAAACAGAGTCAGAAGAACTGTGAAGTGTGAAGCAGGTTTTCGCAGGACAGCTGGCAGGAGCTGCTGATGAAGCTGATGTCACACTGGGGCTGAGGGGCCGAGGAGCAGCCTAGGACTCTTGCTTCAGTGAAAGGTGCCATTTAATAGCATGGAAACAGTGAGGGGAAGCAGCTTGGGGGAGAGCTTGGCATGGAGCACGAGAGGCGGGGGAGAAGCAGGAGATGTCAATTAGACTTGCAAGGAGAAATGCAGGCAAAATCCACTT
The DNA here is from genome assembly GCA_004027295.1 of Dolichotis patagonum. NCBI lineage: Eukaryota > Metazoa > Chordata > Mammalia > Rodentia > Caviidae > Dolichotis > Dolichotis patagonum. The sequence goes on along the minus strand of PVJX010012968.1, from coordinate 13,456 downwards.
CGGGCCTCAAAGGAGAGGACGGAGTAAGGAAGTCAGGAGGAGCAGCGTCCAGAGGCCAAGGAAGGACATGCTTCCAGCAGGACTGTGTCTCATCAAGGCTAGACCAGGCTAACCAGTCTCAGGGGCCTGTGCCAAAATGTATAGCTCACATCGCATAATCAGTGTGGGCCGATGGAGTCCCAGGGTCCCCGGCTAATGGAGACCACATCGGGCATGACCCCAATGGCAGGTTCAGGTGAGAGAGATCATGGAGAAGTATGCAGGGGCCCTTCCCTGCCAACCAGGAAGTCACCCGTGTCACTGCCACTCACACCCAGTGGCCAGCACTGGTCACACACATCTCCCTCTACTGTCTTGCCACTTTACTTAGAAGTCAACAGAAATAAAGAGAAAAAACTGACCGCTGGCTTTGGGGACGCTGAGATCACTGGAGATGGATGTGAAACAGCACCCTAGGACTGATTCAGAGAGAGGGGAGGGGAGGCCTTGGAGACGCTGGGGAGGGAAAACGCTGGTGCACATTTCCTGTTACAAGGGACTGGAGAAGTCAAAAGTAACTGGAAGATGACCAGAGTAAAGGAGACCACTGTCGAAAGGGTATTTTTCCCCGAGTCTAAATGTCCTACTCTGCCCATCCCACTATTTCCCCCACAACCTCACGGCCTTTGAAAATGACTGTTTCAGTCTTTCACTCTAGACAGCCAAGTAAATCTACACCCATATTCAACCCAGTCAAGAAGGACTTCTAAATCATGGTGCTGTGCTGATAGAAATGATCCATGGAAGAGAGAGAATGTGCTCAGGCAAGAGAGCCGGAGACAGGGAGAAGGAACGGAGAGGGGAGCTGGCGGGCAGGGCCCCAGCCCCTCATTCGTTCCATCGTGAGCAGCTGAGAAAGCTGGGTCTCGGGTCCATGTGAGAATGCACAGAGGGACAGTGCCAGGGAGATGAGGACGCACTGTCCATCCAGGGACACGTGTTTGCTCTGAGAGGTGAGGCTGCTCCGGGGGACCACCCCGGCAGGTGGCTGGGAGGAAGAGCTCACAGAAGCCGCGCGGCCAGGCTGCCCACTGAGGCATCCCCTCCCTCCCTTGGGTCCCCCTACTATGTTAAGCATGTCTTGCACTCCAAATAGCTCACTGCAGGTGGGTCCACAGATGACTTATTATTACTCACAATGGCAATTTTAACTCGTCATTCCACTCTGGCTTTTTATGGTGTGCTCCACATTTCTACATTCATGCTGTCAGGACTTTTAAATGAATGATTCATAGCTGCCATTTTCTGTGTTATTTTTATTCTAAAATAGAGACACAGAGAATTGTGGGAGAGATAGAGATGAGTTTAACAAGTGTATTTTTAATGCCTGGCATCTATGGAGGGCCTTTAGATAGACTCTCTTCAGAGTATCTCTGACTGCAGATCAACAACTATGACCTTCTTCAGCCTGAAGCAGCCAGATCGGTCATCACTCCCTCGTGGCAGTTTGGGATACTTCTTCAGATGGGGAAACATTACAGGCAGCTGAGTTAGATAGAATAGTATAGGCAGTCAGATAGGGCTGAGCCCTTGAAGGAGCCAGTGTAGAAGACCAGATACCTTGCAACCTTAGAAGAGCCAGACACCTCCTGCTGTGAGCCAGATCTCAAAACAAAAGGCAAAACAATCCAGCCACACCCTAAGTATAAACATCAGGGATTGATATTCTAAATAGGTATCAATCACTTTGAATAATCCAGGAGCCATTAACCCAACCCCTTACCAGCAAAGACCCTGTTCTGTATTCATGCCTGCTTGCTATGTGACTGGCTTCTCTCCTGGATCCCAACTGAATCAATTTTACCTGAGCAATTACACTCATAATCTTGTTGGCTGACCATAGTTCTTTCCCACCTTGTGCCCACCTGCCTAGCGAGTTCCCATTTTTCCCCATCTTGGACCCACCTCTCCTCATGGTGGTTTGCTCTATACACGTCCCTAGAAAAGACAGAGTCTTTGGCAACCCACTAGGGACCTCTTCTGTCTCTCTCAGACAGAAGCTTTCTTTCTCTCAATAAATATATTCCAAACAAATCATTTAAGAAAAACAGTTTTGCTGGGGGGAGGAGGGGGATGGGGATGGGGACGGGGCCCAGGAGGGAGCATCGCATCCCTGCCCAGCCATCAGTCAGCAGGGTTGTTGGGAGTCCCTGCTGCATCCTGGCTGTGAGCTGGCAGCTAACGTGCTTTAGGGATCTCATGGGCTGGGTGAGGGGAAACGCATCCCTATCAAGGTCTGCAGGGATCTAAACTGGAGGCGGGTCCAGAGCGCCAGCTGCTCTTATTCATCTTCACAGCGAGACACAGGCGCCGTTAACACCACTGTATCCATGAGAAGCCTGAGAAGTCACAGCCCGGGCCCTGTCACTAGTGACTGAAAACAAAGCTCAGACCCCAGCGAATGTCCGACCTCATTTCCCCACCCACTGAGCAAGCCTGATGGGAGAGTGGCCTGAGGCTCACTGCAGCATCTCTGATCATTTAGGGAGGGCAGCGGGGAGCCCAGTGAGCCTGTGGGAGAGTCCTGGGGGAACCAGGGACAGTGGGGTCTGGTCCTAGTGGTTGGTTCCGAATTCCCCTGGCAGGACTCACGGGTCCTGCTGGGCAGCCTGTGAGCTCTGCACCCATGGGCCCCTCTGCACCCTCGGCCTTGCTGTCCTGGCCCCTGTGCAAGAGTGAAGCTGAGCCCCTTCCCTCAGCTCCCGCTGTGCCCCTCACAGTGTCTATAGCAGGTGACTGTCGCACTGGTGCAGCGCCTGGCCTACCAGGGTCTGCGACTTTTTGCCTAACCTGGCCCTGCCCCTGTTCCTGCTCTGTGCCTGCTGTCCCCTTCCTGTCCCCAGCCCCAGTACAAACAGTTTAGTGCATGAACTGTTTCACTGTGGGTGCTTTTCCCAGCATGTGTCTTGTATAGATCAGGGAAAGATCAACGCGTCCAACAGAATCTGCAAGCTGAAAAGTCCTACGAGCAGAGTCAAGGCTTCTGGTCAACCCAGTCACTATGTTTCCACCTCTGACCCTCTCCGAGCCCCAGCCCCTGGCTCTGGTTGTTCTGATGGCTTCCTCGGGTCCCTGGTCACAGAGCTCTGGCTCTCCTGACCCGTCCTGTGTAACCAAGGGCTTCTGTCCACAGTGAAGCTGCCAGCCCTGCCCAAATCTCCTCTATTTCTTTACTGTCTCTCACCTCCTGATCCCACAGGACTAAGATCAGTGCCTTGCTGCAAGTTATGGCATTGTTTCTACCTGATGATGACTTTCTTTTACCCCAACATGAGGGAGTGGGTGCACTTGGAAAAAAGTCCAAGTCCTAAAGAGAGAATGGAAGCCAGCTGTGGTGGCACACGCCTGTAATCCTGGCACTCGGGAGGCTGAGGCAGGAGGATCGTTGCAAGTTCGAGACCAGCCTGAGCTACAAAGTGAGCTCAAGGCCGGCCTGAACTGCATAGTGAGACCCTGACTCAAAAAGACCAAAAAAAAGGAAGGAAGGAAGGAAGGAAGGAAGGAAGGAAGGAAGGAAGGAAGGAAGGAAAAGAAATGGGAGAATAGTGGACTCCCTCCCTAACTTAGGCATAGACAGGAAACTTGCCTGCGTTTTCACAAAACAGGGCAGGGCAACAACATTGTAGCCACCGTCCATGACGCACAGGCCGGCCAGGAACTGGACTCGCAGCCTCGGCAGCCCCGCCCACAGCACCCTGCTAACCGTCCTTCAGAAACGGCCTGGGACATCTGAGATTCAGGGAATGAAATCTTGTGTTTCCGGTTCCTAAGCTGGAGAGAAATGGGCCTGTCGTGAGTCTGTCCATCAGCTGCCCTTTCCCTCGCGGAGAGTTAGGACATCCATGTCCTGCCACCCAAATTCCACAGAATTGGACCCCGATGCTTTTTAGCCACATCTCTGGGGCTCAAATCGGTAGAAAAGACGTAAGCGGTGCAGGCAGCCTGGCAGCAGGAGCCACCACGCGCTGTCATTTCACGGAAACACTGCTGGCCTCCAGATTCCTGAGTTCACTCCAAATCCGGAAATGCCAGCTTGACCCAGGCTGCTCTCCAAGCGCCATGCCTGCGTCTGTCCACGGGTTGCTCCGTGCAGCCCACAGGGGCACCTGGGTCTTGAATGAGAACCCTCAGAAATCTCCAGAGAAGCCCGGCTAGGGACAGGAGCGCTTTCCACAGATGACGGCGAGGACCACTGTGTAGAGGTCCAGGGCTGCTGCTGGAAACAAGAACCCACCCTCGAGGTCCCGCAGAGCCCCCGGCTGCCCACTCACTTGGCACACGGGCCTCTCCTGGCCTGGTCCAGGGAGCTCCGAGGCTGCAGCAGGAGCGTGAATCATGCACAGTTGCCAAGGCAGGGAAAACACAGCGGTCCCCTCCATCCCACCCAGCCCGAGAGGTCTGCATCCGGGGCCTGTGCGGGCTGCCGCAGGGAGGTGCGATTTCTGGCACCAGGAATGAGGAGCCCGTTTGATTTATTTAGATGTGGCGCCACCATTGGGTGGGTCTCAAAGGTTTATGTGGCTGCCACTTCAGATTTTCCCTCCGCTGGCCTCCCTGCCGGCCTGGGCAAGCCTGCCATGCCTTGGCCTGGTCCAAGCCAGCCCTAAGATCTCTTCTAATTAAAGGTTCTCCTTTGACATCTTTCATGTGGCAGCCGGGGAAACCCTAATCCGGGGACTCGAACGTAGGTGACACCACACGGGTTGAACAGAGGCCTCTCCTGCACCCCAGCCTCGGGCACTACTGTTTCAGAAGTTGTCGATCAAAGACAGGAAGTAGATGAGATGGGGGTTCTGGTCGCTCCAAGGGATCCGATCTCCGGCCCTCACATCTGTAGTCACTTTGGCCGCGGCTAAGTGGTTTCTGTCTTCCCCTCACCCTCAGATGCCATATCCTGCTGGACCCGCCCAGCAACCCCTTAAATTGTAGCCGGGTGGCTTCTGGCCCCTGCAAGGACACAGAACCATGACGAATGGCAGGGCTTCTTCCTGTGGTGACCGCCTTCGGTCTGGTGGCAGACGTCTCCTAGGCATCTACTCAGACAATTCCTCAGGGTCCAGCACACTGGGGCGATAGCACCGCCATATCCGGGGAGGGACGGGGACACATCATCTGCATGTCAGTTCCTAAGGGGATGGATGGGACTGGGGCACAGCCGTGAGGAAAGTGACAGCGGTATCTATTATTAAATAGCACTTGTCATTTAATTGGGTAGTAATCTGGAAGCCATCTGTTAAAGAGCTCCTATGCCAGAGATGGTTGACTGGAAAGGCTGCCCAAGAATGCGATCGTTCATTTCCTGGACAAAAATCACCGCAAGCGGATGGCAGTGTCTTCTACTCCTCAGCTATGAGGAAGGATGTGGGAACCAGGAGACCCTTCCCTGGGGTCCTCTTCAACTGGGCACCCTCCAAAGCAGCTCCTCCCTCCTCACTGAACTGGGAGCTTCCTCCACCAGGGAGGACCGCAGAGACCAGATTGCAACGGTCCCATCCCATCTTCCTGGGAGATGGCCCTCCAGCCCTCCCGTCCACGGACCCTCTGCTCTCCACCCTAGAAGCCATCGGCTTGTCCTTTGCCCCAGAGCTGCTGGCGGACACCAGCATTTCATCTTGGAGGCCCTGGGGGCGTCCTGGTCCCAGACACCTTCCCAGGAGTGCTGTGCCTGGCCTCTTGTCACTCCTGACCTGTGTGCTTTGCACTCGCCTTGCCAGGTCATCCACAACCAGCTCTGCTCCTTTGCACACTAACCCCAGCCTGCCTCCTCTTCCTCCTGTTGGCCTGTTCATTCTGACTTCTGCATTCTACAGGCAAAGCTGGGATTCTCTTCCAGTTCTTCCTCTCTCTCTATCTCTATCATCTCTATCTCTATCTAGCTCTATCTTTCTTTTAGACAAAGTCTCGCAACGTAGTACAGGCTGTCCTTGAACTTGCTCATGTAGCCCAGGCTGGCCTCAAATGCATGACAACCCTCCTGCCTCAGCCTCCCGAGTAATAGGATTACAGTTGTGTGCCACCACACCGTGCCCTTCCAATGCTTAGTGTGAAGATGTTTCAGTGTATTTCACCACGGTCTGTGCTTCCTGAGAAGTGCCCACACTTACACATTTTCCATCAGATACCACACAAGGACACACTCTTTCCCTGCTGCTGCGTCGCCTCCTCCCGTGCATTCCTGTACCCTACATGGCAGAGGTGTCTGCTGGACCTGTGTCAGAGCCAGTGCCTCACCTTGCACTGCAAGTCTGCACAGTGCAACCGTCCCCCAGATCCAGCCCCTTCCTGCCTTAGCCCCAAATGTCCTGTACCCAGCTCTGGGTCGCTTGGTGCTTTTTGCCTCAGACCGTGTTTTGAGACCACCCTGACTTTGGGAACAAGCCCCTCACTTTACATCACCCGCTGTTGGTCTTTTCTGTCCTCTCTTTTTAGTCAGAGAAAACTGAAGCCCCTGCATTAAATGTCTCCCAAAGAAAATATGTTTTTGGCTGCAACCAAGAAATCATTTTTCAGCAGGAATAACACAACCCTTCATCATTTTAGTTTTTTGTCAATTTTTAAGCAATAGCTTAAGCAGCAGTAGGTTGTTTGGAAGCAGCCAGGAAAATAAGCATCGTCCATGCACTGGAGAGCTCAACAGGAATCAGCAGAGGTCCAAAGGCAGCAGCCTAAACTCTCCACGGCCGGTGTTGTCCTTTCCGTCTGGTTTCCATGGAACCCTGTGTGGAGGTGGGGAGAATTTCCAAAAGCACTGGATTGTGTTCTTTAGAAAAATAAAAACCTGAATTTTAGGAGGACCAGAAAGAGAGACAGAGCATTGAGACATGAGCAAGGGACAGAGTGTAAGAATCTCCATGCCTGATATTTTCAGAAACCAAATCCAAAGCTGCTTTCCAAAGCCCCATGTTGACTGCCATTTCTACCACGTGCTCTTGAATTGTTAAAAAAAAAGAAAAAATCAGAAGAGGGTGTAGTTTTGGGAGGTGCAGACATTCTCCGACCAACCCACAGCCTGGACTGCGGTGTCACGTTTTAGGGGTGCTCTGGTAGGTTCTGAGCAGTCCTGTGGCTTCTCTTGGCCATCCACGCTGTCCAGGACGCTGTGTGGAGACTGGGACTGCAATGCACCAAAAGCAAATAACTGGGGGTAACACTGAGCACAGCAGGTGAGAACCCCCCCAGCCCTCACCCTGGACGAGGAGCCATCCTGACGGGCTTCCACTAGCTGGGGAAGAAATCAGAACGGACGGACGGCCTGGCGGGACCTGTTAGCTGGTTGTCAACACACTGTGAAATTCTTGTTCGCTAGCCCTAACATACTGACACCTTGGAGGAGGTGGTTGTATTTTCGCGATGGCATCTTAGAGTTGGGATCACCCCAGTAGAGGGCCTGCGAGAGCAGAGTGACAGGCAGTAGGGAGAAGACGGTGTTGGATTTTCTAACGTCACACCACACGGGTGTGAGAGCCTGCCCAGCAGCATGCGGTGAGGGGCGACAAGCAATGTGTGGGGTGCCCTACAGAAAGGAAAAAGGCACACAGCGTCAGAGATGCTAACCCGTTTTACATTCATTCGGAGACATGCGATCAAGTCCTTCCAGGCAATAAACAGATGCTAGAGATTCGGCTGCCAGCGAAGCTCCCGAAACCGCTGGCCCTTTCAGAGCCTATGGATTCTAGAAACAGTAATAGAACTCATTGGTGCCTCAAGTTAACTAGGCAACAAGTGCGGGCTTCTGTTTCTCAATAATACTGTAAAAAAAATAAATCAAGGCTCCTGATACGGTGGGCACGAAGAGCCTAATCTGAGGAAATCTACTACCGTTTATTTTGCACACCACCCCCTCCCCCTCCCTATGAGGAGCTTTTCGGGGGGAGGGGACCTGAGAGCAGATCTGATTGCCTCTAAGCACAGGGCGACCTTCACCCCTTTGGAGCCATTTCTTCAACTGGATCTGTTTCCTCATCAACCACACAAAGCTACCGACAGAGACCGTGGAGATGTTTGACTGAAATTATATGTAAGAACGCACCTTGCCAAGCATGGCCTGTGTAAGAAATTCACTTTTTAATCACTCCAAAGGCTTTCCTGTTGAGCTGCCCTTAGAGCCGCACCTCCCGCGCCCCTGCACCTGCACCTGCACCCCTTCCCTTCCTCTAGGTGAGGGTCAGGCATGGCTCCCCCTGCAGCGTTCCTCCCCTCACAACAAGAGGACAAACGTCCCCTCCTTGTCCCCTCCCTGTCTCCCTCTAGCACGCAGTGGTGCAATTATTCCTTCACCTTTCTCCCTCCCTCCCCAGACTTTGAACTCTCTAAACACAAGGATCAAAGCGTTTGTCTTCCTGGCCCATTTTGCAGCTCGGTCACACCCTAGCACAGGCCTAAGATAAATAAACACTTCTTGAAGGAATAAACAAACAAGATGACATCTCATTAGCAAGGTGAGCTTTCACACCCTGCTAGCTTCTCTCTCTAATGCACGCAGTGTGAGCTCACAGCCCGTCAGCCTGACTTCTAAATCTTCAAAGGGCAGAGGATGTAGAGACGCAGCTTCAATAAAGTCATTCATTCATTTTGTGGGTGACCCAGAATCGGGGTGAGAACTGATATAGTCTGAAGAGAGGGAGATGTGGGCCTGAACATGCAGTAGGGGCTGGGGTGGATGCGCGCTGTGCTCCGGCATGGGTCTCAGCCCCCCACCACAGCCGCCCCAGGCAGACACTGAGGAGGCTGCTGGAATCATCATCACACCAGTGACGCTCACCAGTGGTCACCACAGTCGGCAACTCCAATTCCAGAACCCTTTCTATTGAGGATGAACCCAGGGCCTTTGCACTGATACATCATCCCCTGTGCTTCAAAAAAAAATTTTTTTTTAGTTTAAAACATGGTCTTGCTACATTGCCTAGGCAGGGCTAAAACTTGTGATCCTCCTGCCTCAGCCTCCCAAGTGCTGAGATTATAGGTGTGCACAACCATGCCTGGTCCCCAAATATCCTTTATACTGCCAAATACATTGAACATTTCCAAAGTGACCTTCCCTACATTATATACTTTACTAAACTCTGAATCTTTAAAAACTGGTGATTTGTGTGTATATGCCACGAGGCGGGCCCTGGATTTCCCAGCAGGCTCTTCACGATTCTCTGAAACCTCCTCCCCACGTTTACCTCCTCCACTCGCTCCTCATCCTTTCTGCTCCTGTCAGCCAAGGAAGACACAGGCAGGCAGGGACGGTCAGTTTTCCCAGGACCTGCTGCCACAGCAGCGTCACCAGCCCTGCCAGACCCCCGTCCTCACAGCCCTTCCCTCCCCGCTGTCCTTCTGCACTGTCCACTGTGCCAGGAGAGCAGGGCCTGGACGGGAAAAGGCCACAAACCTTCCTCAGCCCCTGCCTGCTTGGAAGAAGCCTCCTCTCCGCCTCCTCTGTGAGGAGCTGGGAAGCCCATGGGCGCTTTCCGTCCCCATCCCTCACTCTGGCTGTTAGGATCGTGCATCCTCACACCTGGGCACAGACTGGGTGGGGCACGGCAGAGAATGAGTCCCCCCCTCCTGGAAGCGCTGGAGCCCAGGGAAGTCCCCTGCTGAGGTCTCTGTGCACTGACCCACCCAACACAGCTGCACACAGGCAGGACAGATGTGGGGCAGCCCGTCTGCTCCTGCCTGGAAAGGGGCGGGTGTCACCCTGAGTCTCACCATCCAGACATTCTCCAAGGCGCTATTTTTATCTCAGTAATCATTAAATTGGTGTCAGATGGGCTGGTCCAGTCCCTCCTGCCCAGGCTGGGAAGGAGATGGGACTCAGCGGGATTTTTTTCCAGGCAAGAGAGGTTTGTGTCTCCCATGCAAATGAGTCTCTGGTACCCAAGTCCTCTCACTGAGCCCCACGCCCCCCACCCCAGCCTGTGTTCCCGTGGTGACCCGAGCACAGGTCATCCTCACAGGCTCCTCATTCCTGACAAAGGCCGAGCACCATCTCAGTGCCAGCCGTTCACCAGGATGCCAGGGCATCACGTAAAAAAATATCTCCACCCTTTAAAAACTTCACGTGGCAAGGAGAAAGCGTGGTCACACGAAGCGGTGACGAGTACTAGATCAGGCAAGCCCCAGGGTCAGGGATACAGAGCATGGTGGGGGCAGAAGTGTTCCACTTGGGTTTCTGGGAGAGATAAGTAGACAGCTGGGTGGAAACCTGCCCCCCCCCGCAGGAGCACATTAAAGACTGTCTGTCTGCTCAAACCCAGTGCGAATCCAGCTCTCAGGAGAGACCCAGACACTCCTGCCCCGACCCTGCCCAGGGGGGTTGTGAGGACCAGGGCCTGGCACGGGGAGCCACCGTGTCACTCCAGCAGCCCTGGCTTTGCAGCTCCAGGCTCCAGCATCGGGCTCTGAGCAGGGCTGTGGCAAGCGGTGAATGATGGCGACTCGGGGTGCTGCCGTGAGACAGGAGCTCGGGGTTCCCTGATCACGGCTTTGTGGATGAGACCCTCAAGCCAGAAGGGGACCCGAGCCCCTCACCAGCCGCAGGAAGCAGGGATGCGTCACTCCATGGAAACTAAGAGCGGGCTTTTCTAGAGAGGCTGTGTCTCTCGGTCTAGTTTATAACTCTTGTGACTAAACGCCTGGAAACTCAGGGTGAGATTTAACAGAAAACCAAGACGGGGCATGGCAGGAAGACGGGAGAGAGGTGGCACTGAACGACGCGGAAAGTGCATTTGCAGATGTTCTGGGCAGGCAACAAGGCAGGGCCCTGGATTTCATTTCCTCCCCCAGACATTCCGAACCCCACCCCCACCAGTCACACGGACGCTGTGCAGGCACAGCCCCTCGGGGCGCAGCGGTGGCGCTGGAGAGGGCTCCTCGCTGCCAGCCGCTTGTCGGCCAGGAGGAAGAGCCCGGGGCCACCTGTCTGGTCACAGCCTCTCTGCTGTGGGCCTCGTGGAGCCAGGGCTGGCTCTGCGGTCTCACTAAAGTGACAATGAAATTAATCGGATCCCGATGTGGTGACTGAGGCTGTGTCTCTGTGTCTCCAAACAGGGACAAGAGGGGAAATGTCGTTAGGACGCCAGGAGGCTTTTGAAATCTTCAAGAGGGACCATGCTGACAGCGTCTCCATCGATGACAACAAACAGATTCTAAAACAGAGGTAAGGCTGCGCCGGAGAGCAGGGGCCTCCCCAGAAGGGCGCGTCCGTGCCCCCGCCCTGCCCGGCCTCGCTCTGTGGGGCAGGCGAGTCCCTTCAGCTTGGCGCCCGATTGGGTCCCACGTGGCGAGAGTCCCTTCCACGGGTCTGAGCCTCGTCATCCGGTACTGTCAGGGCGAGGAGCTTTGAGGACAGCTCCTACTCTGCTCTCTGCGGCCTGGGACGCCATGGATGCCATCCTGTTCCAAAGGCAGGGAACCAAACCTACAGACCGAATCATGCTTTCAGCAGTGCAGGCCCGCCAGCTGGGGCGGAGAGCAGTCCTGTGCCGCTTAGTGTGCGGACTCACATGCATGCCTGTGACCCAGTCCTCTGGTCAGCTCTACGGGCCACTGCCAGCGCGGGCAGGATTGTCCAAGATCCCTTTGGAGAACGCTTCACGTGTCACAGCCCACTCGTGGATTCAGCAGACACGGCAGACAGGACGGCCCAGAGCCCGAGGAAGAGTCCCAGCTGTCCCGGGGGTCTGTGACGGGTCACCAGCAGCTCTAGATCTCAGCACACAGGACGTCCTCAGAACTGACTTTGTGAATCTCAGCGAGATCCAGGCTGAGGTAATGTGTGTTATACCACACTCCAGGCAGCTGAGAGGTAGACAAGCCGAGGAGGAACTCCGGGAAAGGAGGCCCGAGGAGGAGCAGAGAGGAAGGGAAAGAACAGGGAGAGGGAAGTCCTGAGAGCCGGGGAGAGACGGTGGCATCTCAGCCACTTTCCTCCTCACTGGGACAAAACACCGGACACCCACCGCTCAAAGGAAGAGGGGTTTATCTGGCCTGCATTTCTTTTTTCTTTTGTTTTCTTTTTTTATTTTACTTTTTTCATTTTAAAGAGAAAAAGAAACACAGAAAAGAAAAACAAAAAACAAGAGACATGCAAACAACTACAAGAACAAAAAACCCAAAACAATAACAATATAGGCTTTCAAAACAAGACAATAGGAATTTCACAATGGTTGTAATATTGCATATTGTTACCTTCAGAAGAGTTGCTTAGATTTCCATGCAAAGTTGATCTCAGCATGAGTGTTAACTGTTCTTTTCCAAGAACAGAATTAGTAAGATAATCATCTTAGCTATTTTATGTATATATAAAAACAAACTTACACCTTTTTCCTTTTCTCTTTTCCCCACCCCAGTTATTTCTCCCCTTTGAGCTGTTTCTTACCCCTTTACAGTAGAATTTGAATAAATCAGACTCACATGTGTAAATACCATATTGTCTCCCTAGTGTAAGAGTAAACGGCCCGCATTACTCGTGACTACACAGTTGCCAGGTAGGCGCTTACAACGCCGAGCTAAACCCTCAGGCCTGTGTTCCTGAAGCCACAAGTGTCTGCACGGTTGTGGCAAACTGAGCACCTGGGCACCTAGGAAAGCGGCTCAGCTGGTGGCAGGGAGGAGCCGGGCAGGGATAGGCCCTCCCAGGCCACACCCACAAAGCCAGGCCCCGCCCACAGAGCCCAGGCCACGCCTCCTGACAGCCAGGCTGCTGTGGCAGCACAGCTCAATCACCTCCTAAGGCCCGCCTCCCAGCACAGGAGGCTCTTGGGGGTGTTACTGCCCTAAACCACAGCAGATGGCTGCAGGAAGCCGCGTGCCATCAGTGGTGTCAAATGCCACAAAGCAGTAAGCAGGAGGAAGTGGCTGGGCACGTAGATTTGGCCGCTAGACCGCCAGGTGAGGTAGGGTGTGAAGGGCAAATGAGAGGGAACCGAGGCAGCAGAGAAAAAGGAGGAGCAGCGTGTTCTTGGGGTGCACTCAGCGGTGGAGCCCTGTGCTGGACCCTTACCACCACCACAAGAAAAGAGTTCGAAAACTTTGAACTAGGAAACACTTTTTCAAAAGAGGAAAACAACAGCAGTTTAAGGAGAAATGAAGCAAGTTTCAGAATGGAGAAGAACTGGGCAAGATTGTAGATCAAGAAAGAATCAAGTGGCAAGAGAGGCCAAGGGGGAGACTGAGCGAGCCAGGCATCCGGGAGACAGGGCGCAGGGGACCACGACTCCGGGGGAGGCTTACACTGGCCGGAGCACAAAAGCAGCACAGAGCCAGGCCAGGCTGAACCGCTGAGATGAGGAGGGGGCAAGGGGATGACGGTCTCCAGGAAGTTAGCACAGCTGCGGTGGCTGGGGCAGGAAGGCCCAGGATGAGGAAGAGGAGACAGGCAGCGCTGGGCCCCAACTCTCAGAGTGGCTCTCACGGCGGGGGGGGGGGGGGC